>CBVK0100634058.1:0-25911 GCA_900067695.1 Picea abies | reverse complement strand
ATATTGGTCCATTTATATTTTTTTTTCATTTTCTCACATGCTCATAGTTTTAATTAGTTTTAGTTTGATTTATGTTTATAACTTAGTTGTTTCTCTTTCTAACTTTTTACCCCACAACTGTCATGCCTAGCAGAGCCCAACTGGGCATGTAAACACTCATAATTTTCTCACACAGTGACGAATTGGGTGCAAACAAGGTGCCCCAGTGCAAGATGGCTTGGCCTGTGAGGGCGCAAGTTGTATGGAGAACTGGTGGAGAGTGGGGACCCCATGGGTGGGTTTTTGTATGAGGTAAATGAATGGAGGGAAATCTGTAGATGGGAAAATTGATTGTGGATGAAATGGAAGGTTAATGATACTATAGTGGTCTAGTCAAATTAAAACCATGATGAGAGAAACTGAGAGTCCATTGGGAAAGCTAGAAAAATGAGAAGGAGTATGTGGTTGATTCTCAAACATGTGTAAGACTATTGAGACTCCCATCCCTTAGGGGTGAAATCAGCATGAGTTTCAAAGTACCAAGGGGGACTAGGAATGGGACAACTCATGTGGGGGAGAGTGCTACCACATGACAGTACTTGAAATGTAGTGGAGGTGATAGTACTGTAGAGCCGGATGTGAGGATCCTACAGGAAAATGTCGAAGGGTGTGACTGGGAGATGCAATTGGTATTCATCGAGAATGACTACACGCCAGTGTTGATCATTTACCTGAAGGGGATGTGATGATTTGTGGTGACCAAGTACCTGCACACATGAAGACCAAATACCCAATGTGAACAATATCTGAAGATAAAGAACATATAATAGTTATTTGATAATTTTGAACATGAGCATGTGTACCTGGGCATGATGTGAGAAAAATGCTCCCCGGGGGCATAGGATGGATGGTGACTCGAGGAATGTGAATGTGTAGGTGGTGGGATCTTGATCCCGTGGTTGAAGACGGATCGGAAAACAGAGACTCTGAGCTCCCCCAGCTAGTGGGGCACCGCCTCCAAATAGAGGACCTGGTGGTGGTGCTCTAGAGGCACCATGAGTGCTCATGTTGTATATTTTTTGTATTTATATAGGCATGAGAGCCTATTTTTGTATAGGGTATTGTGACACCTATTTTGTACCTATAGGGATGAGGGGGCTCACCTTCCTATGGGCGATGTACATTTTGTACCATTTTTTGTAAACATTGATGATGCAATGATCGTTATATATATATATATATATATATATATATATATGGATACACATTTTTATGATCTCTGTGTTGTTCACATGTGATGATGTTTTGTGATGATTTTGATGATGTCTAATCTATATGTTGTGACAGACTTTTGATGATTTATGTATGTGTAATGGTGTCTTGATGTGATAAATGGAAATCTAACACTAGGTTATCCATATTATCTTCTATTTGATTGAATTGTCATGGAATATGTGTAAATGTAATTGAATCAAAATGTCGAGATAAAAGTCTAACTTGTAGGTATTTGTGGAAGAGGCAAGGATCATGGACACAGTACAGATTGTTGAGCTGCAGGATGACAAACTGGGAATCTAATAAGATGCTAAGGTGACGAATATGGGGGTGACTGGCCTCGGCAAGGAGGCCAATGAAGAATGAGTATTCTTCTTGGTTGTTGGTTATTGAGCCCAAACATATGTCATTGGAGTGGAGCAGTTCATGTGAGGGGGTATAGAGGGCCCAAGTGGTGGAAGCGAGAATCTTTGTCCATCGGCTAGCTCTGTCAGCATAACCAATGTGGTAGGCCGATGGGGGAAACATTTGTCAATAACACAAATGGTAGATCAAACATAAGGCATGGAGGGAAAAAAATTAATATTAAAAACTCTACAAATGCATACAATAAAGAAAAATCCTAGTGTAGAATGACTACGTTCAGGCGTAAAATTTCTTTAAGTACAATCCGTTGATGGGTTCTTTGAGAGGGTAGCCTTATCAAGAGGCCAGGATGTATTCACCTTTAGTGAGGCAGTTTTGGATGATGTGAGACCCAAACTTCTAGGTCTGAAGGTAGACGAGAAGGTTTCCATACCAGGGGTCGTCCGAGGGGATGTAGAAGAGGTTTTCGTCGAGAAAATCGATATTGACGGGTGAAATTGTAGCATTTGAGGGAAATGCCATGATGAGTTCGGTAAGAAAGAGTGATTTATTGCTTTTGGGAGTTGAAAACTTTAGGTTGTATTCCTGAAGGATGACAATCCATCGGGCAAATTTTCCATTAATTTGTCGTCGACTAAGCAATTACTACATGGGGTTGGAATCTGCCACGACTTTGGTAGTGCGAAGCAAGATATAATGACGTAGTTTTTGGACTACGAGGGCGAGTTTCTCTTCATGATTGTATTTCAGGGGTGGCCCTGAATTTGTTTTACTAATGTAGTAAATAACATGCTCGCGACCATCATCCCCTAGTTGGACAAGAACTCCTGCTACTGAGACGGCTGAGGCTGATAAGTAGAGGATGTAATCGCGATCATAATCAAGTGGACTAATCAAAGGGGCATTGGAGAGTGTCACTTTTAATTCACCAAAAGCGGTTTGGGCATGTTCATCCCATTGAAATTGGATATCATGTAGTAGGCAAAGGAAACGATGCACACTAGTGGCGTAATCTGGGACAAAGCATCGCAAAAAGTTGGCTTTTCCTTGTAGGCTCTGTAGTTGGTGCAAATTCCGAGGTGGTGGAATTTCTGTGATGTCTTGGACCTTAAGGGGTCCACTATGATGTCATGTTGGCAAAACGATAAACCCAAGGAGGCATCCAACGGTGACATAGAATACACACTTAAGGGGTTTCAAGTGGATATTGTATTGTCAACATCGTTGAAAGACGACTCATAAATTGTCTAGATGTTGAGTGTGTTTCTTGGATCAAGCAGTGAGGTTGTCCAAGTAAGCGACGATGATGCAAGTGAGATCATGGAAAACAGAAGTCATGGCCCATTGGAGCGTCGCACCAATGTTCTTGAGTCTAAAAGGCATATCACGATATGCACAAGTACCCCATGGGGTAGTAAATGCAATTTTATACTGATCTGATGGATGGATTTGGATTTGGTTGTATCTAGAGAAACCATCCATGAAGGACAAAGCCTCATGGCATGCACAGTCATCGATGATTTGGTTAATGATAGGGGTAGGGAAGTTGTCTTTGGGACAAGAATGATTGAGATCATGAAATTCAATGCAGATGCGAATAGTGCCCTATTTTTTGTTGACAGGGATGAGGTTGGAAACCTATGATGTGTATGTGATGGGGTATATGAACCCTACAGCGCGTATTTTGTTAATTTCAGCTTTGATAGTCGCTACTTTGGATGGGTGCAGTGGGCGTTGCTTTTGATGTACAAGGGTGATATTTGGCCATGCGTTGATGCGATGTTTGAAGATAGAAGGATCGAGGCCGGGAATCTCTGTATATGACCAGGAAAAAATATCCCAGTATTCCTGAAAGACAAATTTGTAATTTGTGAGTTCCTTGGGGGAGCATGTGACACCAATGGTGATTTATTCTATAATTCCAGGTTTGATGGAGATATCAATTTTGATAGTGGGGGGAATGTTGGCCATGTTGCCTTCTTCAAAAGCATCGGGGGCAGGGATAGGGTTTGTGAACCCCTAGATGTTGAGTGTGTTTCTTAGATCAAGCAGCGATGTTGTCCAAGTAAGCAACGATGATGCAAGTGAGATCATGGAAAACATAAGTCATGGCCCATTGGAGCATTGCACCAGTGTTCTTGAGTCTAAAAGGCATGACATGATATGCACAAGTACCCCATGGGGTAGTAAATGCAGTTTTATACTGATCCAATGGATGGATTTGGATTTGGTTGTATCTAGAGAAACCATCCATGAAGGACAAAGCCTTGTGGCATGCACAGTCATCGATGATTTGGTTAGTGAAAGGGGTAGGGAAGTTGTATTTGGGACAAGCATGATTGAGATCGTGAAAGTCAGTGCAGATGCGAATAGTGCCCTGTTTTTTATTGACAAGGATGGGGTTGGAAACCTATGATGTGTATGTGATGGGGTATATGAACCGTACAGCGCGTAATTTGTTAATTTCGGCTTTGATAGCCGCTACTTTGGATGGGTGCAGTGGGCATTGCTTTTGATGTGAAAGGGTGATATTTGGACATGTGTCGATACGATGTTCGACGATAGAAGGATCAAGGCCGGGCATATCTGTATATGACCAGGCAAAAATATCTCGGTATTCCTGAAAGACAAATTTGTAAGTTGTGAGTTCCTCGGGGGAGCATGCGACGCCAATGGTGATTTCTTCTATGATTCCAAGTTTGATGGAGATATCAATTTTGATAGTGGGGGAAATGTTGGTCATGTTTCCTTCTTCAAAATCATCGGGGGCAGGGATAGTGTTGGTGAACCAGTCTATATGCCTGGATGGAATAAAATCCTTGGTTTTGATTGCACATATGGGGGATTGACTAGGAGGGTCAAAGGCTTCCTGTGAGAGAAATAGCACTCTGTGATGGAGCGCATTCCATGGGAAATCGTGTGTAGTTAGTTCCTCGAGGATATCTTCGTCGCAGTGGAACATGTGAGAATATAGGGGATCCGATGAAGTAACATTGGTGACTGTCACCGTCTGATTGTCTACAGGTGGTGAAGATGTAAAGCGGGAATCAAAAATATGGTGCAATGGCATGTTTGACATAAACTAGATGTTCATACACTGTAGGGTTGTGAACCGTGGGCGCGGGTAAGATTTCCTGAGGGAAATGAACGAGAGAGTTGGGAGGATTTGGGGGTAAATCCTCAAACCGTCTATCCATGAACCATGGAGGGGTAGGAAGTGCCTCAGGTTCAAGGGAGGTAATGTGAACATTATCTGGAGAGTAGGGGGAATCACTTGTATCGTAGGAAGTGAGGGGTTTGGGGGATTTTGAATAAGGGCCATTTGACGACACCTGTATTCAATGATCGTGGGACACTGGTATGTGAAATGATCAAGTGATTCATAGAGAGAGAAAGGGCACCTCATCTATTTTTGACTGAGGATGTTGCATAATGGATGTCAGTGACTTGGGTACTTGATGACGTGGGTGGAGATGGACCTTTCTGAAAGCTTTAGCGTACTGCTATTAGCATCTGTCGAAACTGAGGTAGCACAGGGTAATGGTGGGTGTAATGGCCATACTCTGAACAGATGGCACATGTGAATCTGGTTCGCAACCCTTTACTACCTGTAGTAGGGGACATGGTGGTAGTACTAAGTGTGCTTGGTGAAGAAATGGGTGATGTGGTCGTTCGAGGGAATTGGATCAAATTGCATAACTCGGGGAGAGAGGGACATCTATTTGTGGGGTGTCCTTCTTTCTCGCATAGTGTGCAAGGAGGTTGAACTCAGGAAGGAAGTGAAGTGGTGGGCTCTTTCTTCTTCTGTCTGCCCCCAGCCGTCATGGTGGTGCTGGCAAGTGGGGGTGAGGGTGGTGCGGTTGGAGTTTGTATAGGAATCTGCATCGGGATTCCCTTTGTTTGGGGAGGGAGGGATGGTTGAGGGACCATCGCAGATGGGTGTAGATACCATAACGGAATGGAAAGCACAATGTTGGTGTTAGGGTCCTAACCCGCACATAGGTAGAACAATATGTTTGGATGTAATAAAGGTCAATATTAATATGGCCTTTCAATAAAATCGAATAAGGCGGATGTAAGAAGACCTAATAGAAGCTTCCACTTCTAGAAGGATCTTCCTCTAGATGATTCTTTTTAGTATAAATAGGAGTCAAGGGTATGAGAACCCTAGCTTGGATATTATTGTAATAGAGCTATGATCAACTGGAGGTTGCCCCCTCGAAGAGGCCTGTGAACATTGCTTTCAGATTCCAAGTGCTATTTTTGTTGTTAATCTTATATCATTCTCAGTGTTATTGTGGTGAATGTTCTGGTTATATTGTTGTTATTCTGCCATTACTAGAATTTTATTTATGTTCTGCATACATTTTATATCTGGTATATTATAAGTGGTATCAAAGCACTTTCCTCGGCAAAAAGTGTGGGTTAATTTATTTATTTTTCAGGGTAGAGACGTATTCCGGCATCTTTAATCCAGAGAGATCTCTTGTTACGTGCATAAACCCATGGTTGAGGGATTCATACACACATGAAATACAAATGGTACTTAAGCACACATTTGTTGGCCACCCTTATAACCCTTGTTGGTACCCCTTTGAGTGGTAGCACATCAGACAACACCTGTGTATGGATCGACCTAGATTACTTGAGGCCCTCTTTACATAAACCAATCGACCGCCTGACTTCTATAGTGTCACCAAGAACAGCACTCGGGAAGATACTCTCTAGTACCTGGGTAGTAAGGTAGTATGGCTAAGGGTACGGTCTATCCTCCTTAGTTAGTGCCCTGATATATTGGGCCGAGTACTACTGTTGGACCTCGCATGTATATCAAAGAGTTATAGCACAGGGAAAACCCTTGTCTGTAGAACCCTTGAATACCTAACCCTTGGGGACAGAAACATAAACAAATTAAAACAGACAAGATCTATTGTCACGCAACTGTGTTCGGGTTGCCAAGTAAATACACATTTCTTTCTGGTTAAGCATTTGAGCATTTCCTCTCTGCAGTATCCTTTAGACCAGAGTATAACTCTGTAAAAAAAAAAAAGGTCTGGAAATTGTTTCACCATTATTTCAGACCTATTCCATTGGATTCATCTCTTCACCCTTATCACATTCATCCATANNNTTTTTTAAAAAAAAAAAAAAAAAAATTACCCCACATGCCCCTTTTCAGTTCCCCCATCCTCATGGCACATACTTGTAGCCAAGACTTGGAAGCTTGCTTCAACACCTTGCAATCTGGTCTCATTGAGACCCAACAAGAAGTGAAACAACTCAGTGCCAATGTTTCCACCATCAATACAACCATGTAGTCCTCAATGGGAAAAATCAAACAAGACCTCACCACCCAGCTTGAATCAGTCTTTTCGGCACTCTGCACCAAACTGNNNACCTCACCACCCAGCTTGAATCAGTCTTTTCGGCACTCTGCACCAAACTGCATATCCCTACAGATAACCCTTCCTCTTCCTCACTCCCACATACTGAAGGTGACCATTCCTGCCATTCACATACCTTGCAGAACCATCACTTTCAACTTGAGTTACGCCTTCCATGGGTGGATGTGACCAAATTTAATGGCTCGGACCCCACTGTTTAGGTAACCCAAATGGAACATTACTTCTCTTTATAAAACATTACAAATGACTTGGCCAAACTCCAATATGGTGTTCTCCATCTAGATCAAGAGCATTGGCAATGGTGGCAATGGAGAAAAAATTCACGTCAACGGTATATTTCTTGGACACAATTTATGGCAGAACTTTATGAACACTTTGACACTAACACCAACCATTTGGGCCATTTGAAAAAGTTGAAACAATTAGGAACAGTGGAAGACTTTATAGTTGCCTTTGAGCACATGGCTTTTAGAACAGAGGGCATGTCTAATGCCTTTTTCCGAGAGAGTTTTATCAACGGCCTCAAGGGTGAAATTCGGGCCCATGTCCTCATGGCTCAGCCTGATATTTGGGTGGAGGCTACCAAAAGAGCTAAAGAAGCACAACAGGTTGTATCTTCTCAAAACCGCAAGCCCTCCTTCATTCCTCAACCTAAACTAGTAAATCCCACTACTCCCTCTGCTCCACTAACGATCCAAAACTTGACCCGGGCTGAAATGGCTGAACACCAACTCAAAGGCCTTTGTTATAACTGTGATGACAAATATTTCCCAGGCCACAAGTGTAAAGAACAAAAGATTTGTATGGCCATCTCTGAGGAGATTTCAGAAGAAGATGAAGAAACTCCCTCTATGTATGAATCACCTTAATCCACTGACATAACCCCTCCCTCAGACCCTCCCGAAGTAGAACCAGGCATTTCCCTCAATGCTCTCACTAGCTTCTCCGCTCCCCAAACCCTCAAGCTAATCGGTTACATCAAGCATAAGAAGGTCATCATTCTGGTTGATAGTGGCAGCACCCATAATTTTATTCATTGCCACATTGCCTAAGCAACTCATTGCTACATCCATGCCATCAATAATTTCCAAATCATGATTGCCAATGGTGGTTCCATCAAATGTGTAGGGCGTTGTAAAAATGTGTGTCTCCAAATTGGTGACTACCACCTGAAATCCCATATGTTTGCTATCGACATGGGAGGTTGTGACATTGTGCTGGGTCCAGACTGGCTAAGGACTTTGGGTCCCATTCTCATGGATTTTAAATACTTAACCATGCAATTCGACCAGGAGGGCCACCAATATAAGCTTCAAGGCATCCCCGTTGGTTCACCTAAGATCATTAGTTCCCATCGCATGGAAAATCTATTCAAAAAGGATCATTTGGTGTTATCACCCAAATCCATGACATACAAGCAACAAAGACACCCTCCGTACCGCAAGACCTCCAAGCCATCCTTTCTAAACATCAATTGGTCTTTTCCACTCCCCAAGGCCTCCCTCCTTCCCGTGGTTTTCATGATCATTCCATTCCCCTTGTACCAGGAATCCTTCCTCCCAATATCCGTCAAAATCATCACCCCTTTTCCCAAAAAAATGAAATTGAGAAAATGGTCTAGGAACTCCTTAATGCAGGTGTTATCTGCCCTAGTACGAGCCCCTATTCGTCTCCTATGGTCATGGTCCTGAAGAAAGAAGGTTCTTGGCGAATGTGTCCTGAATTTCGTGCCCTCAACAAACTTACCATCAAAGACAAATTCCCCATTCCTGTCATTGATGACCTCCTGGATGAATTGAGTGGCGCCCAATTCTTCACTAAACTGGATCTTCGTTCAAGCTACCACCAGATACGTATGAAAGAGGTAGATATTACCAAAACTACCTTTAGAACTCATGAGGGCCACTATGAGTTTTCGGTCATGCCCTTTGGCTTGTGTAATGCCCCCTCCACCTTCCAAAGCCTCATGAATCATGTCTTTCATCCTTTTCTCCACCATTTTTTCTTAATTTTCTTTGATCATATCCTCATCTATAGAAAAACCTAGATAGACCATCTTGCTCATGTGGATCGAGTTCTCCATCTACTCTCTTAGCACCAACTTTTCCTGAAACAGTCTAAATGTGCTTTTGGTGCCTCGGAAGTAGAATACTTGGGTCATCTGGTTGGCAAAGATGGCGTCAGGGTGGATCCTAAAAAGATTGAAGCTATGCAAGACTGGCCTCACCCAAAGACTCTTAAGATCTTGCATGGATTTCTAGGCTTAACAGGGTATTATCGCAAGTTTGTTAAGAATTATGGGAAGATTGCAGCACCTCTCACTACTCTCCTCAAAAAGAACTCTTTCACTTGGACTCCAACCATTGCTCAAGCTTTTCAAACCTTGAATATGGCCATGTGCACCACTCCATTCCTCGCCCTTCAGATTTCACAAAGACCTTTGTGTTGGAATGTGATGCCTCGGGAAAAGGAATTGGTGTTGTCCTTATGCAAGAGGGTCGACCTTTGGCCTTTACCAACAAGCAACTATCTGAAAGAAATCTGGGAAAATCCATCTATGAAAAGGAAATGTTGGCTATTATTCATGTCGTGGATCTGTGGCATCCTCATCTATTGGGGAAACAGTTCCAAATTAAGACAGACCATCAGAGCCTCAAGTATTTTCTGGAACACTGCATTTCCTCCCCAAAAAAACAAAAATGGGTGACTAAACTTCTTAGATATGATTATGAGATCATTTATAAGAAAGGCAAAGACAATGTGGTTGAGGATGCACTTTCCCACAAATATGAAGATGAAGGATCCCTTTTTTCTCTTTCATTCATCGTACCAGATTGGCTCCAAGACGTTCGCCAGGAATGGCTACAAGATCCCAAAAGTTTGCAGTTGATCCACCAATTGCAGTTCAATGCTCCAGCTTCCCCAAGGTACTCTTGGATCCATGAGGAACTTCGATACAAAAGCCATTTGTATTTATGTAAACAATCAAAGCTTAAATCCATGGTACTTTCTGAGCTTCATGCTACACCCACAGCAGGGCACTCCGGGTTCACCAAAACCTATGACAGGGTCAAACATTCCTTTTTTTGGGACGGTATGAAACAGGACATTCGTAAATTTGTAGCTGAATGTGACGTGTGTCAATGCAACAAGGGAGAAACAGTCAAATCGTCAGGCACACTACAACTGCTCCCAATTCCACCTGCTATTTGGAAGGATATCTCTATGGATTTTATTACCGGCTTACCCAAATCGAGAAATAAATCCGTCATCATGGTGGTTGTTGATCGCCTTTCCAAGTATGCTCATTTCTGCACCCTTCAACACCTATTTACAGCATCCACGGTGGCTCAAATATTCATGGATCAGGTCTTCAAGCTTCATGGCATGCCACACTCTATTGTTTCTGATCGTGACCCAACTTTCACAAGCTATTTTTGGCAAGAAATGTTCAAGATACAAGGCACAGAATTGCATTTCAACACGGCTTATCATCCCTAGACTGATGGCCAAATGGAAGTTGTCAACAAGTGTTTGGAAACATATTTGAGGTGTTTTGCCTCGGAAAAGAAAAATCAGTGGGCTCAATGGTTACCCTTAGTTGAATGGTGGTACAACACTTCATGCCATACATCTACATGCATGACTCCTTTTGAAGCAGTATATGGACAGAAACCACCTTCAGTTCTCTCACAGTTACCGAGTGCCTTGAAGGTCTAGGTGGTTTACCTAACACTTACAGCTTGAGAGGCTATTCTCCGTACCCTCAAAGAGAATTTGGTCATGGCACAAAATTGCATGAAGCAACAAGCAGATCAAGGTCGCTCTAGATGTCAATTTGTAGAAGGGGATGAGGTGTTTCTTCGACTGCAACCTTATAAGCAAACTTCCCTCAAGGCCAAGCATTTTCAGAAGCTAGCACCCAAATTTTATGGTCCTTATACCATGCTCAAGCATGTGGGACAAGTCGCCTATCAGTTAGCTTTGCCAAGCCATTCGAAGCTACATCTTGTTTTTCATGTTTCATGCTTAAAGAAGGTGATTGGAGCTAAGTGCCAAATTCAAACCAACCTTCCAGAGTTAGCTAAAAAAGGATCCATTTGGCTACAACCAAAAGCAGTTTTAGACCAGCGTGAATGTCGCCTACGTCAGAGAACCATCAAGGAAGTGATAGTCCATTGGAAAGATACAACTCCAGCAGACACCACTTGGGAACCAGCTACCATTCTACAACAATTTCCTCATCTCAAGCCTTGAGGACAAGGTTGTTTTTAAGGGGGCAGACATGTTAGGTTCCTAACCCGCACATAGGTAGAACAATATGATTGGATGTAATAAAGGTCAATATTAATAAGGCCTTTCAATAAAATAGAATAAGGCAGATGTAAGAAGACCTAATAGAAGCTTCCGATTCTAGAAGGATCTTCCTCTAGATACTTCTTTTTAGTATAAATAGGAGTCAAGGGTATCAAAACCCTAGCTTGGATATTATTGTAATAGAGCTCTGCTCAACTGGAGGTTGCCCCCTCGAAGAGGCCCGTGAACATTGCTTTCAGATTCAAAGTGTTATTTATGTTGTTATTCTTATATCAATTCAATGTTATTGTGGTGAATGTTTTGGTTATATTGTTGTTATTCTACCATTACTAGCATTTTATTTATGTTCTGCATACATTTTATATGTGGTATATTACATTTGGGAAGGGTAAGCATTGCGGATACCTAAAAATATTGTATGCCCAATGGGGGGTAGAAGAAGGGGAGTTCAGTGATGGATTGGGGGATAGTCTCCCAAACCGGGATTTGTCCTTGGTGAAGGGTGAAATCGGGGGTAAGAGGTGTCATAGGTTTCTCAGGTAATTCCTGAGGTAGGATTTCTTCAATTGGTGGGACGTTGAGGGGTGGAGAAGCCTTTGTGGGAGGAAGGGTATCTCTAGTTTCATTCCCATCAGAATATACGGCACACACTTGTGCCAAGGGGTGGATGAGCGGTGGTGCTCCATGGTATGTCCCCAACAGGGATGGGTCCTTGAAAATTCTGAGGGCCATCTCTATGAGTGGGTAGACGTCGGAATTAGTGTGGACAAGAGGTAGGATGTTATCAATTTTGGTAGGATGGTTAGGCTCATAATGTGAAACTTGGTCGATGGTGATGATCTTCCCATTCTGGGGGAAGACCATCGTTTGAAACACAAAAGAGGCCACACCCTTCATAGCATACATATAGCTACATCCAAACAATATATTGTAATTCAGCGGAGCATCGATAACCTCAATGTAAATAAGAATGGTTTTCCCTCGAGTTCAATGGGGAAATTTTGAAAGAGCCCTTCAGAAGAGGATGGTCATCCATCATAAGCTCTCAAAGTGATGGTGGATGGTATTAGCTTAGGGGAGCCAAGTTTCTACCATACCATTTTGGACATGATGCATGTGGATGCACCTTCATCAATGATGCATCAATGAACTGTGATGTTCTGAATTTTGACTGGTATCTAGAAAGCTACCAAAGTATGGATACGGGGTTCCCCACAATCTAGATCAAATGTGATGAGTCTAGTATCAGCAGGGTCGACTGCCCCCAAGGTGGAAAGAAATGATTTCCGTTGAGTGGGACAGGTTTGGAGAATGTCCAATACTGACATGGTTGTAGGAGATTGCGCCAAGTCATCAACCAGACTATAATTGTGTGCTGCCCTAACCTGAGGGTTGTTGACATTCCATAGTAATGAGATGTGAGGAATACAAATGGGTGGTTCAATGTTAGGGCATGGAATCATCAAAGGTTGTCTGGTTGTTGGAATTTCTTCCGAAGTGGTGGGAGTAGACTCAAGGGGTGCATTGTATTGACGACTACGCGTTTGTAGAATAATTTCTTCTTCTCTAGTGAGGAGGATATTGCGATCTGTTGGATTCCCAGGGTTTTGATACTGTCCCATATGTGGTGGGGCAGGATGCATCTCCTGCTAGTTATTCATCACACCTTGATGTGGAATAGGGTTTTTCAACACAGTCGGGGGTGGTCATTGCAAATATTGTTGTGGGGCTTGCTGGGGGCAGGTGACGTTGGGGGAAACGGTGCATTCATGGAATCTTTCATCCATTTGAAGTTGGTAATTTGGGGGCAATGGTGAGTATAATGGCCATGCTCACCATAAAGAGCACAAGGGAAATTCATCCATAGGTTGTTGTTGTTGTTCCTCCCTTGTTGTTTGTTGTTATTTTCCCCTTGGGGGTTCTCGTTCCCCTGATTCCGGTTGCCCCCAACAGGTTGGTTTTGTTGGGGATTGTTTCCCCCTAGTCTTGGGTTATTATTGTTTTGGTTATTTCCTTTATTTTTGGCATTATTTGACTGATGGGTCATATTTTCTATATTTAGTTGTTCAAAATAATGAAATTGTTGAATGGGAGAGGGTTGAACAAAGTTAACCCCAATGTGTGGTTGTCCTTGTGGCAGAGCCATGGGCTATGGGGGATCAGGAAATGGGAAATACGGGTTATTTTGTGGTATGTCTCATAGGGTACATAGGAAGGTGTGGCGCCTTTTCTAGTGATCAGGGTGTAATCTGATGTAGAGGGGGTACCATAATGTGGTTGAACATTTGGGCGCATCATGGGTGTCGACGCGGGTCCACTCATGGGTGCGGGGGGGAATAGTAGGGTATGGTTGTTGATAAGAGGGAGGAGGGTAATAAGGGGGTCCTCCATACATCGGTGGATGTTTGGGTGTATTGTACATAGGTGGTGGTTGGATGTACGGATTATGGTGTGTTGTGGTACCAATCAATCTATTCGCTGAGTGAGACATCATAGGCTTGTCCTGGTCGAATGGTACGGGTCTTGGGGCGTCAGGTAATATCGTATATAAGTATCCTGACTATGCATAAATGAGGTCGTACTCTTGAGCCTTGTTGATGGATTCCTCTTTAGTTTGGGGGAAGGTAGAGGCTACATCTTTAGCAAGGAGAGGGACGAGTGATCTAAGAAACCAATCAAGGCATTGTTGCTTGGTGGTTTCATCTTTGCATAAACTAGGTCACCGACGCCATTCATGAAAGTGGTCAGCGATATGTGTGGATGAGGTTTGTTTAAACTTAGAGAGCAGTTTGATACCATTGCCATGACGGATTGGTAGTTGAAAGAAGGTAAAAAATGTTTTGTCCAAGGATTCAAAAGTGACATGGTCGGACCCTAATTTTTCCTCCATGTACCATTTGGTCGATGGACCTGTGAGTGTGCACTGAAATAGTCTTAATCGAATGGAGTCATCCATGATGTTGTTTGAAGAGCACCATAAGTGGAAGTTCATGATATGGTTTGCAGGATCTTCTCCCGCCTTTCCTTCAAACTTGGGAATTTCTGAAGGAAGTTTGGCGGGCATTGCAGGCCATGTGGGGTCATGCAATATAGCATCATTGGTGAGCTTACTCAGATCTAGGATGTTGAGGGAGACCAATTATGGAATGTGGAGTGGTGGTGGAGGATTAATTCCAACCATGGTGTGATCAGGTTATGTACCTGACCCTTGAGGGGGGTTGGGTGGGGTTGTACTTCCCCCTTGAGAAGAAGTTTATCCCATACTCCCTTGTAAAAGAGAGCTAGTGGATGGTTGGCCTTGAGAATTGGACCCAAGTAAAGTGGCACCAAGAAAATTTGATCCCAAAATAGTGGCACTCACAGGGGTGTGAGAGGGTTGAGCCAATGAGTTGGCAAGACTAGGAACTCCTCCTAGAAGAGGAGGGAGGTTCTGCAAGCATCTGGAACGACGGGGATTTTGTGGGTCCCCTATTATGTCCGACTAGCAAAGTGAATGTGTGAGAATGGTTATGAGAGAAATAAATGAACAAGAGTCTTTGTATAATTTTGGACCTTCACAATATATCTCGCAATCGCATGTAATCACAAGAGCATCATACATAAATGAATTGACAATAAGCATACATGTGGGTAGGTGGATTTTGTTTGCGTGGGAGAACAAATAAAACAAATGCTCGTGTCCTAAAAATATGTAACATCCTTCTTCTCAAATAGCACTAGACCTTCCAATAGCACTCAACAGTGGGTTATGAAGCCAATGGAAGAGGAACTAGTGAAGGATGAAACAATCAGTTATAATGAGGGGTAGAGGGTGCACATCCTGAAAGAGCTGACGATATTTCCCAATGGCCACACAAAATTTGATCAAGCTGCAATTGCAGCCCATAATTTCCACCTGGGTAGATGTCCTAAAATTTGGCCATTAGGTACCTCGGGAAAAGTGTGGAATTTAGATTTTTGGCCTCAGAAATGTGTCACGGGCTAGATCCCTTCCAAGAGGTGGGTGCCTCAAGGGGGGACGCACAGAACACCCAAACCTCAGCCTTCGACCCTTCATGGGTATCTCCCTACCTTATGGTGTAGGAACACTTAACATGGAGGATTTTAAAGTTCCCTATTTGTCAACTTCTAATGTTTGAAGATGTGAGAACCAAATAATGGGGAGTTATTTGGATGCCTATCCCCGAGATCCTACCTAGACTAAAAAAATTCTTTTGGCACCTCCTGTGGAGGAAAACTTAGTGACTTTTTAGAAAAAAAATAGGTGTGGTTGTTTGAGAGATTGGGGGTGTGAACAAATCTCGTTTGAATTAAGTGGGAGTGGATAATTCCTTCAAGAAATAGTGGGACATTTCAGAATCCCCTTGGAGGAAACCTACTTCAACCTCCACAATTCGAGATGAAATTATGTGAGTGAGTAGTGACTTTTTTTGTGAGCAAGTGATAAAATGTGCCAAGTTTTTAATAAGTTAGGTGTCACCTTGCAGCATGTGGACTTCATGTGGTCCTTACAAGTCTTGATTACCTATCTTACTAGATTCCATTGGTACAACCTTGCAGAATTTTAAAGTCCCTAAAGAACTAGCATGTGGACATATGTGTCCTTATTAATCCTTTAAACTCCCTAATGTGATTTAATCTAAGAAAGATTTAAAATACTATCCTAGATTGCAAGCATGTGGGAATGTATGGACCCGTTACAATAATATTTAAACTCCCCTAGTGATGTAAACTAAGAAAGTAGCTTTAAAATTATCCTAACTTTGCAACATGTGGGCATGTATGGGCTCTTACAAATTTAAGATGTTTTGAAAAGAAACTAAGAGGAGCCCTAGGGGGGCTTTGTCCTCTCCTAAAGATTTTGTTTTTAAGGGAGATGAAATCTTCCCTCAATCATTTTTCTGATTCTCAAGGTTTCTCTATGGTGCGAGAGAAGAGCATACTCAATGATTGAAGTTTGATTTCTGGTCCCATTGCAAGTATTTATATATGTGATAGCAAATGATCTTAACTTAACTTTTACAATCAAAACAAACCATCCATGTGGAAAAATGAAAGCAAAAGAGGAGAAAAATGGTTCTTTTTAACCCCCTAAGTGCCTATGTTTTGACTAACCCTTCATGTGGAGAGGGAATCTAAGTGTGGTACATCTACAAATTGCATAGAATCAATATTTAGAAGGCTAGGGGCCTTCCAAACATCACAAAAAACTCTTACAATGTTGGATTTCTGGACAGATGCGTGGGTCCCAGTTTAGACAGAGGCGCATGTGGCGCCAATGCACAGGAAAACAAGGACCTGTTGGTGCACTATGTGCATAATGCACTGGGAAACACAGTGTTGTTGGCGCACAGTGCTCGAAATATGTGCCTGTGGGCTAGAAAACCCGCACACATTCTGATACGTGTCTGGGAAGAAAATTTTAAATGAAATTCTCCTCTTCCAACTCTGAATTCATCTCTTTGCAGGTAGGACTGGGCCGGTTATGATCCCTGCAAGGTAAATATATCAAAAAGAAGTGCTCAAACAACCCAAATAGGAAGGAAATTGATACCTTTCCCCAATATGGTTGCCAATCTTTTGTATCCTTTTCGCCACTTGAATGAGAAAAAGAGGGACACTTGCAAGTCCAGTTGGTTCTACTGGACAGGACAGAAGTTAGTGTATGAATAAAATGACTCAATCACATTAAATAAACAAACAACTAAGCTAATAACAACTAAAGAAACAAAACTAAAATGCATAAGGAAATTAAAACCAAAATCAATCAAACAATTGACCAATATTCATGCCACCAATGGATACATTGTATTAGTGGCCAAACACCAAAGAAAAATGGGGACTTATGGGTCCCCTCTTCCTCCAAGGGAGGGCTCTTGAGTCCCCTATGTGAGAGATATTTTTACAAATGGCGAACTAGAAAGGAAATGGTGAAGAAATCCAAGCTTATTCCCTCAAGAGGTAAGGTGAATAGCCTAATGAGATGAGGCTAGTATGCTCCAAGAAGGAAAGAGGTCCCTTGTAGGAGAATAGAAGTAGCATAAAAATACAATGAGATTCTTGAATTCATAGTGCACCCATGGCCTCTTTTTATAACAACTCTTTAAGGCATTATCCAACCGGTCTTTAGTGTGAACAAAGGGCCCTTTAGGGCACCCTTAGGTCTTTGACCAGCCCCCCACTCGAATTCAGCTCGGAATTGTGGGTCAAATCGATTTGGGAGCTGAACCAAATGTGGGTGAGGGGAAGAAAAAAATCATAAATGCATCGTTCTCAAGAGTGCACGGCTTTTATCATACACAATCATGCATGTGCACTCTTTTGGCTTCCTTGGCCTGCACATGTGCGCACGTTTCCTATAGTATTTCTATGCATGTCAATTTTATAACCAGTTGTATAGTTTGTGCCTTTTGGAAATGCATTTTTGGGGTCATGAATGAACTAATAGGTGTTTGGAGATGCTGGATTCCTGTGACCATTTGCGGATTAAATTTCAGTGATAACACCCCTTCTAGTAGTCGCTTCACATTGTCTGGTTCTGATAAGTATTTTCCTTTCTTTATTTGTTGAACTGTAATAATGGATGAATACTTGAAATTATATATATATTCTCATTTATAAATGTCTTATGTGTGAAATGGTTATGTTATATGTATGCCTTCGTCTCCTTGTGAAGTTACACTTCCAATTGATAGACTGTATGCCCATTTTGACTCTGGAGGCTTCCTGGGGGCATAAGTTATTAATATTATTGAGATAGGACATATCATGTCAACTCTAAACCATCTGTCCAAAGAGGATACCTCTTCTAGACCCATTTTTCATGCGATTGGGATGCCAGACCAAAGTCCTTAACCCTTTCATGGTAAATCTTAGGAGGGTTAGCAAATTTGAAGTCTTAAAAAGAGGAGGTATCTTCATTTAGAAGACAAGCGAAAGAGATTCATTCAAAAGGACCCATATGACTGACACCCAGAAACCTTGGACTAAGCCTAAGGGGGCCATGTTCCCTTGGCCTCATAGCTCCGAAAGTCCAGGACTTCAGAGTAATACTAACCTTACCAGCCTTATGTGAACTAAAGGTGACTGGGAGACTCGGTCTACCATGATATTGACCGGTGATAGGTGGTCCCCCAGGTGGTTGGGTGGACCTATCTCGCCAAATAAATCGAGGCTTGAAACCCCAAAGGCTGGAGCCGCGAAGGACCCAGTACCGTAGATCGTGGGATCCTTCGAATCCCTTCCCAACAGTTGTCATATCGGGGATGCATGGCATTAATCCCTCTACTTCGGAGATTGGACAATTCGGAAGGTATGAGGAGATTTCTTAGAAATACTCCTGAACTCTAAAACCCTAAGATAATCTGAGCTGCAGATTTGTAGGTCTATGTGACTCGATATCAACCGTGGAATTTGAGGAATGTAGAAGCATGCCAGCCCGAGGTGACGAGGCATAAACACGTCATCCCTAGTGATGTGGATCCAAACTTAATGAACCACATGTCAAATGGATTCATGTGCCTAACTTACCCCATAGGACCCTTGGACCGTGACGTGCATCACCTTGGGTGAGGGTATGTGTTTCCCCTGATCCAATTACATGTCATCCCCTGGTACGTTCCCACCTAGACAATGTGGTTGGTGGAGGGACTGGGACTCAGAGAGTCTAGAACTTCATAACTTCGAAGGATTGGGAGCATAGTATCATAGAGAGTCCAAGGAAAACTCTTGAAGCCTGAGACCCTAAGTCAATCTCAGTCATTGGCTATGACAAGAGTATGGACTGTTAATTCAACCTGTGTATGTCTGTGCGTTCAAACTTTGATGGAATCATAGTCAAATCAATCAAGGACACTCAATGTCTGAAGTCACAATGTGCACGAGGAACCTATGGAATGTGACCTACGTGGAGGTCCCATGGATTCAACCAATGAACACCCGAGGAGCTCGAGAGAGGCATATCCGCCAGTTTCAAGTTCAATTCTAAGCGTGGTGACCTTGGCAAGAAATCCCTGGATGAGCATAATGGAATTTGAGACCTTGTATGGGAGTCTTGAGTTCTTAAGAAGAATGAAATTTCTATACCCCACTATGGGTGTGTTACATATTGGGACTTCAGAAGTTTGAGACTCTGCGACTCCCGAGGATTTGGAATGGTGTGGTGCAGAAAGGCCCAAAGGTCGGAGCCACATGGAAAGCCCAGGGGACTTTGGAATAAAATTACTTTGAGATATTTGGTTCGTTAAACTATGAGTACCCAAAAGCGTTGAACGATGAATTTTACCTTAGACACGTGTCTTTCCAAGGATAAGGATCCATCGTCGATTAATGATGGATGGATCTTCGTCATAGACCTAGGAGCACAGGGAGATTTAGTATATCGAAGAATTTAGGGTGATATGAATGAGTCGGATCCATGTAGGTGCCACGTGGCCCATGACTATTAACCCCCGAAGAACTTTGGAAGGGAAGATCTCCCAATCCTGAGCTCGGATTTGAGCATGGCGACAGCCGTTAGAAAGCTCGTGGCAAGTAGAATTCGATGGAGATAGCAGAAATAATATTTGCGATGGATCAATAAAACAAAATTATGATGCCCCATCCCTATAAAGGGTACTTAGGGGTCGGGTGTGTTACAGTAGATGTCTTTTTACACATATCAACCCTTGCTAAATCATAATTTTTTTGTTAAAAACTAGCTTACAAACTGTTGACACTAACCCAAAACTATAATTACAATTATCCAAATTTAAGCTTAAACCTCACAAAATTTAATGATGGAGGGTGCCTCAGCTTTATATTGTTGACATATGATTTTGTGGTTACATTTTAGTAAATCTAAAACAATAGATTTCAATGTAGTTTATATATAACAATTTGGTGTTTTTCTTGGTCGTGACTTTAAAATTATATATATATATATATATATATATATATATATATATATATATATATTTAATGATCTTATTAATTGAACATCATAATTACTATTGGAGCATTGTTAATCATTCATTTGAAGTTAAAATTATAATTCATAAAGAATCTTTATATACTTAGAGATTACAAAAGTTATTCAACAAGAGTAATGTATAGTAAAATTGAATTCCTCCCAATAATAATTACAAAACATGTACAAATACCAAACTAATTATCAAATATTGGAACTATAACCTCAAGATCTTTGACCTTAGGAACTATGACCTTGGGAACTATGACGTCAAGAAATTTGACCTCAAGAACTATGCTCACAAGAAATTTGATCTCAGGAAATTTGACCTCAGGAACTATGAACTCAAGAATTTTGACCTTAGGGATGATGACCTTGGGAACTTTAACCTTAGAAAGTTTGATCTCAAGAAATACGACTTCAAAAAATTTGACCTGTGGAATTATGACCTTAGGAACATTGACCTCAAGAACTATGACCTCAAGAGATTTGACCTTAGGAACTATGACCTTAGGAACTTTATCCTCAAGAACTATGACCTCAGGAACTATGACCTCATGAACTTTGACCTTGGGAACTATGACCTCAAAAACTATGACCTCAAAAACTATGACCTCAAGAACTATGACCTCGGGAACTTTGAATTGAGGAACTATGACTCGAGGAAATTTGACCTCGGGAACTTTGATCTTCAGAACTATGACCTCATGAACTTTGATATCAAGAATTATGGCCTTAGGAACTATGACCTTAGGAAATTTTACCTCCGGAACTATGACTCGAGAAACTATGTGATCTACAATATCAATACTTAGGAAATTGACTAGAATAGTAAACAACAATACTAGCACCAAACTAAGAGAAAAATTACCATCACTTTATTTAGAATAGGAGGAAATCTTATATATATGCATGTTATTACATGATGGCTTGAATGGGTCAAACTACAACTAGCTTCTGACAACTAGTTAGTTAGATCTGATCAACTACTTCGTTGGGACTTGTGCCCAACTATTCTTGTCCTCCAATAAACAGATAGAGTGAGACTTCCAAGAATCTAGCTAATTGAGGGAGTGCACCTTCCTTTGGATTCACATGGATGTTCATTGAGTTTCCCAATTCCTCACTGTTTAGGCCTAGAAGTGTCCCCACTTCTGTCAGTAAATGAGGAAAATGCTTGTGCATGAAAGCTTCTGAAAACCATTTAGCCTGAGCAAGAATTTTTCCTATGCGCTCAACAAGGTAAGAGGTACCTTTTTTATTATAGGTGGTGGTATGTAAAGTGTCAAGTAACGTGTCTTGTAGCAAGGGAGACTAGAAATCGGGGATTAACTCAATGGGATGAGAGATAGTGAAATTATCTTCTAGCAATGGGGGTTCATAGTGTTTTAGGATATTCACATTCACCACATCATGAATTCCTAGTTGGGGTAGGAAGTCAAGGTGATAAGCATTTTCCCCAATCTATTGGAGAACAGTATAAGGGCCATAGCAGAGAGGCATCATTTTGTGATGATGTTGGGATTTAAAATGTCGGTGTTCCATGTAAAACCATACTTTATCAGTAGGAGTAAAAACCATATGGGAACGGTGAGCATCATGGCAGACTTTTTAGCAGTGTTGGGATGCCTTTAATTCTTTACAGACTTGGGCATGTTTATGTACTAGATTCTGCAAAAATGAAAGGGTGGTTGTTTGTTCTTTATGTTGGTGTGGAGTGCTAGAAGGATGCAAGGTGAGAGGAAGTTTATAAGGGGATAAAGGTTTATATCCAAAGTCGGCCTCAAAAGGAGAGATCCCAGTGGAAAGATGTACACCATGATTATAACTATGTTGAATGACATGCAGGGTTGTATCTGACTGCTTGGTTTTGAAAAATTGAATGTGAAGAGCATGGACAGGGCTACGGTTAACTACCTCAGTTTGGGAATCTTGTTGGGGGATGGAAGTCGGTAAAATATTTGAGTTGAAAACCCAGTAAATCCCATAATATTTTACAGAAGGTGTTGAGAAAGTGTGTGTCATGATCATAGATGATGCTAGTAGGAAGGCCAAAGTGTGGCCAAACATTATGAAAGAACAAGTATGTGGTTTGGGAAACAGTTGTGGTCTTATTCCAAGGGATAAAAAGAACCATATTGGAGAAACGATAAACAATAACCCAGATAGCATCATGTTTTCGTAAGGTCATAGGTAAACCACTAAGGAAATCCATGGAAATAGAGTCCCAAGGGTGGGAAGGGAGAGGAAGGGGTTGATACGAACCAAATTTGTGATTGGCAGGTTTATGTTGACTACACAAGGCAGAAGCATGAATGAAATACTCCACCTGACAATTCATAGAAGGCCAAAATAAATATCACTACAAGTTCTTAACTATTTTTAGAGACCCAAAATGGCCACCATAGGAGGAATCATGAACCTCTTTAATAGAAGTAAGACCATATTTAGAAGTTGGGACACATAATTGGTTGACTTTATATAGCCACCCATCTCTAATTATATAATCCAAAAATGGTGTTTGATTGACCTTAGTGGGATGTTGCACATCATCCCATATCTCTACAAACAAGGGATTAGAAGCATAGAGAGTCTTCCTAACCTCATAGGCAGCATAACACACAGCTAGGATTTGAAGTACCTGTGTAGGGGGGCAGATCAGGAAATCATCCATCCGATTGGAGATGTATTTCTTGTATTTAATAACCAAATGAATCTATTAAATGTAATTTTCCCACTTTAAATGATGTTTCTCATGTATCTTAGTCTATGAATTGATGAAAATAAATAGATAATTATTTGTGTGGAGGATTTTTTTTTCCCTGGGATGTAATGTCACCATTGTTTCAATTCTTGTACCAGACTATAGAACTCTTTGTCATAAATGTTATAATTTCAATTTGCATCAGACGATGTCTTTGAATGGTATGCAATATGGTGTCCTCGCTATTTAAGAACCACACCAATAGCATATTGAGAGGTGTCTGTCTCAATCTCAAAGGGAGACTAAAGATCAAGTAGAGGAAGTACAAGATCATAACAAAGGGAAATTTTGAGAGCCTAAAATTGTTTTTGTTCCAAGGGAGATCACACAAATTGATTATGGTTGGAAAGTCTATGAAGAGGGTGTGCTAACTGAGAGAAGTTAGAAATGAACCATTGATAAAAATGAACGCCACCCATAGAGATCTTGAGTTCCATATCTAAGGGAGGCATTGGCCACTGTGCAAGAGCTTCAACTTTAATGGGATCTGGGCTAACACCCTCAATAGAGACAACAAACCCCAAATATTTTTTGATGATTGCAGTTATGTGAGACATTCTCCAACTTACAAACCTATGAGAAGCAGATCATTACAGCTATGTGAGTCTTTCTCTTAGCTTACAAACATGAGAGAAATTTGCTAAGAAGGGTACGTGGTTCCTTCCTGGGACAGATCTAGGAACATAGATATGACCTCCTCCATTCAGAGAGTTTAGAAGAGCTCCAAATGATTATCCAATGGGAAAGGCCATTTATTGAGTTAGACATGCTTGTGGTTTAGCACAAGGTGAACATGTGAAATCCCAAAGTCTTGGGTGCATCGTCATGTGAACATAAATGAAGATGATGTATTAGACTCCTTTGAGCAGCAGAGTTGAAGAGAAGACTCCAGATGATTCTCCTGTGTGAGGCAATGGGAAATATGATTTGTAGAGTGGATGTGCCTATGGACGAGCACATGTGAACGTGTGAAGATTTGGTTCTTCTGTGTAATGCAGTGAACCAAAGATATGACATCCCTATGGATGTGTCCCTAGTGGATGAGAACTAGTGGGTGTATCAGATCCCTTGCTATATATTGTTCAAGATTCAGACCTGCCTATAACCCTAATTGTTATGTAAAGGGTACAGGTCGGCCCCACCTTAATGTGATTAATAATAAATGTAAAATATAATTAATCTGGTTAATATTAATTATAATAATTATTATTATATTGTGACTTAGAGAGGTCAGCCCTATTGAGCCAATAGACACTTATGTTGATAGGACAAGTCTAATATAAGTAAATTAAGATTCCCCATTGTGGAATCATATCCTTTATGTGAGTTTGAAAATTTCAGCAAGTACATCTACTTGGGAAAAGGTGCACACCTCTCTTGGGCGCTAGAGTTCTAGGGTTTGAGCACCCTCTTGTGTGTTAGGGTTTATCTTGGTGGTGAAGGTATTTCTCTTGAATAATATAGAAAAGGATTTGGTTGGGTTTTCTTCCCTTGTTGAGAAGGGTTTCCCAAGATACTTCTTGTGTTCTTGTGCATGGTGCTTCTTCTTGTGATGTTGGTTGTTGAAACATTTATGGTTATGGTTAAATTCTAAAATGGAATAAACTTCATGCTTAACCTAGCTTATTGAAAAATAAACATGGTATCAGAGCATAGGTCTTGAAAGAACCCATTTCACAAGCATCCACCAAGTCTCCTCTCACCTTTTGCATAATTGTATGGCCCATCTAGGGTTTCTAGAAAAATCTGTACGACCCTCCTTTATGAGTTTTTTCAGACATTAATACTTGAACGTTGGGGCTAATTTTGGCATGGGATAATACGGCCTCCTCCAACGCATCTCCAGAGACTCTCATAGTGAAATTCTGAGCATTTTGAAATTTTGGCCCTAGGGTTTCGCTAATTTCTACAGAAATTTCAGAATTAGGGTTTCTGCAACTCATTGAAGGAGCTCTTCAACTCAGTAGTGTTCTCTTATATTTCAAATGCTTATTGTTGGCATTCATAATTCCAACAAAACCTAAAAGTTTTATCCTAGCCTAGTCGTTAAGTTTTCTAGCCCAGTTGACAAAGGGTTGTGAAGAATCTAAAATTATGATGAACAAAACTATGTTGGAATATAAGCTTGATGAATCAAGAAACTTCAGTTTCCTGGAAGACAAGACTTCTAAGGAATACTTATTATGGGTGATACAAAAAGGTTTCACTGTGACCACCTCCTTCATAAAGATTTCAAAGGACAAATATCAACCATGTGCCATTAGATAAATCATATCAGCACCCTCAGGTATGCACTTGTATATTTATTATGTGTATCATTGTCATGAGGGTAATTGCAGGTTAAAGGAACCTTTTTCTAAAGTCTTGGATCCAGAGTAATCTCAATGCATTAAGAGGAACAACACACTAGAAGTGAAGACTCCAGGTTTGATTGTTGTAATTTTCATTCCTCTAACCTATATTTCTAAAGTTTGCTACATTAAAAGTAGGTTTTGTAGTTGTGACAACAATCCTTAAATTGTTTTGATTCTAGAGATGTACCCATTATTCTCCTTTAGGAGATGTTCTTGTTTTTGTTTCCTCTTGTTTCCTTGTTTTAGACAGGTTAAGAACAAAGGAAGATGTTCATCCTTCAGAGGGACTCAGGAGTCACTTGACTCAGAGGGAGTCAAAACTATTTGAGAAAAATGAAGAATAGAACCATCATTGAGACAACCAATGTAATAATGCATGATCAGAATCCTTCTATGATTCCATGGGAAGAATCATGCATGACATAGTATATGCTCAGAACAAGAGTCTTCATCAGAATGTGAGATCGGAAGAGCGTCGTGTAGGGAAAGAGTGTAGATCTCGGT
>CBVK0100634056.1:0-20169 GCA_900067695.1 Picea abies | reverse complement strand
ACCTTTATTTTAAAATAATTATAATTTAAAAAAAAATTAAACAATTAATATATTACAATTAAAATAATAAATAAAGAAAATAAATAGAATTATTTGTGAAATACTATAAGTATAGAAATCGGCATCGTGGGTCCTCGCATGAGGCCCACGTGCCCGCTCCCAGGTGCTCATCCCTTTTGAGGCTCCTCTCTGTGGCCTCGTATGCGCTGGTGTCATAGCTTGTGCATGGCGATGGCTTGGTATTCGATTGTTGGGCTTTTTGTGAACTGAGCGGGATTCTTCAGACGTACAAGTACTTCATTCGGCTTTCTGCATTTTTACTGTGCACGTCTTTTTCCCAAATGGTAAGTTCAAACGCTATTTTTTTTTTTCAGTGTTTTGAATGGGTTATTGCTTTGGGGTTTAGGACTCGTCTGCTCTTGTCGGCACGGACCAGAACAAGATAGGATCATCCCCTGAAGTGCATGATCTTTGTATTCATTTATACATATATGCACTTATGGTCCTCTGCTGCATCAGCGAAGTTGGATGGGCAATCAGATATGGTAGACAGGAAAAGGACATTAAGCTCATAACTTCTAATTCATATTTGCAACAGCAAGGAGCTTGTAGATTTAATAAAGCTCTATCGCCTAGGCCTCATAGTGTGTCAATTACTGAATTCGGGGCAGTTGGAGATGGAGTCACTCTCAATACACATGCTTTTGAGAATGCCATGTTCTACCTCCGATCCTTTGCTGACAAAGGTGGTGCCCAGCTCTTCGTTCCTGCGGGTAGATGGTTGACAGGAAGCTTCAATCTCACAAGCCACTTGACTCTGAATCTGGATAAAGATGCAGTAATTCTTGGATCAAAGGACTCGAAACATTGGCTAGTGATTGATGCCTTGCCATCATATGGTTGAGGCAGGGAACTACCTGGTGGAAGGCATAGCAGCCTTATAACTGCATTCAATGTTACAGATGTTGTTATAACAGGCGAAAATGGGACTATTGATGGACAAGGAGCAGTTTGGTGGGATTCGTACCATAGTCATACTCTAAATTATACTCGTTCGCACCTGATTGAGGTGATGAGCTCAACTGATATTGTCATTGAATGTGATTGGTTCATGTAGTGGTGATGGAGTGGCCAAATATTATTAGCAGCAAATAAACTCTACTCTGAAACATGTGTAGCCGATATAGATTAAACAGGGATTGAAGGGTAGAGAGTAAAGGATAATGGGGGGAATGCAGCACCTCACTGCTGCTTCGATTTCAGTTCAATACCCAGAAAAGGACTTGGCCTCCATTACAAGTCTCTCCTTTCCCAAACGGGGCATCAAAGAGATCATAGGGCTTGATGCTTGCGAGAAGCTGTCACGTCTTGACATCAACAGCAATAGCTTATCTTCCTTAGAGGTACAAATTATGTTTAGCACAGATAAATGTTTTATACAAATTCAGTTTAGCATATATAAATGTTGGGCATGTTTCGGTTGTCTTATCTAAATATACGACTTAATATGAAAGACGCAACCATCAAATGTATTTTGTCATTCGCAGTCTTGTTTATAACTCTAACTGCTATGTGGGCCTGATTGATTTATTCTATTTAACTATTATATGTGGGTATAAATTTTGTGATCAGAAACCTATCCACGAGACTCGTTTCGCCCCATTCTTGTTCCCATTCTCTTCATGATACGACAATAGTACATTACTAATCAATTTTATATGCATAATACACGCTGGGAGGGGTGGAGGTTCACGTTCCTTATGCCCTGGAACCTTTTAGCCCCATTTCTCATTCCTTCCCCATTTTATGTTCTGTTTCCTGTTTCCCATTCCTGGCAACATAGGTGTAAAGAAATTGAACTGTCTTGCAAACTTGCTTTAGAAACTGAAATTTCACACTGCAAATAGGAACTAATCAATGGCATGCTTATTTCCTCGCAGAAGAAGAAGTTTACACTAAGTCAACAGTGACATTGGGTGCCTACTAGGAAGCTCTATCAATAACATTTCCCGAGAAGCATCCCTCAAATCAAATATGACAGACAGTGACACTGGGTGTCTACCTAGATATCTAGGAAGCTTTATCAATAAATATTTCTTGTATTGTATTGCAAGTAAACAGTGGTTTGATAGTAATCATAACATTTATATATATATAAAAAAAATTACAAATATATTTGTTTAATATTTTTTTTGTCATTCTCTTAAAAAAATTCTTGATTATAAATACCTAAAAATTACCAATTGAGATAGATATTTGGTAGTCAAACAATTGTGAATGGTAGTTTTTTTTTTTACAGTTTTCAGAGTAGTTGGCCTGCATGTATCCATTTAAATTTATTTTACTAAACAGTTGTAATTTTCTAACAACTAATGCACCTTTCTTTAAAGCTTTGCTTTAATTTATTTTTATTTTTAGTACATCCCTTTAAAGTTTTGCTTTAATATTCTAAGTCGCAAGTTCTGATTTTATAGTTTTCATACATAGTGCTACTCTCAGATTTTTCAATGCATTTATTTATTTTTATTTTTTTTATATTTGTTTAAAAAAAAATTCTGCGTTTGGTTTGGTTTGTAGGTTAAGCGGGGGGAATGAGAGCTAGAGATTGGAGCTGGGAACTTGGCCCATATGCCTATATTATTATTTAACCTAATGTGTTTATTTAGGGTTTTACCACAACTAAGTAGGAGTGTTTTTTTTTTTTAAATTTATGATTGGGTAGGTAGGCCCTCGGTTCCAGATTTTGAACCAGGGCTCTGATACCAAATGTAAGAGCCGAATAAGTTAAACAACCAATTAGTTTATACTTAGCAGTAAAATTCAAGAATTTCTATAATTTAGCTCATTCGCATGCAAATTCATCAATAATAATAAAATTTTATCATAGATTAAAACAATGCATCATTTGAAATACCTGAACCTGATGCTAATAGTCGTCTATTGTCCAAATGCCTTCTCGACCGTTGCTGCACCATAATACACTACCCAAAACCATTCTTCCCTGCCAACTAGGTAGCTCCCTAGTTCCAAGATATCAACGGATATCCTGGCCCCCGTGCCCAAAACCCCCAGCAACCTCGATGCACTGATACAATCTCACTCCCAAATTTCCACTTCTCTCTACAATACTCCCAGCTCCCCAAAAACCATCCCCCAACTTCCCGTAGAATAACCTCCCATCGAACTCCTTCCCTTCCTTATCCCTCCTTCACCGACTTCCCCCCCTCATTTACTCCCTACCTAACTCATTTATTACCTCCTTATCCCTTCCCGTTAATGCCCCTTATCCCCTTTATTTAATATCTTATCCCTTGTAGTTAATATGTTATCCCGTATCCGGTGTGTAAATTAATTTAATAATATAATTTATTATCCTTCTTTTTTATTTATTTACCTTATTAATTAATGAATTAATTAATACTTCAATTAATCATAAAAATCATGAATAACTAATTAATAATAATTAATTAGTAATTGTTATTTTAAGAAATAATTAAGGTTTAGCTAATATTTTAGGACAATTATATTATTAAATTAATTATAATTAATTATCATATACACCTATTTAAGCAGGGTCGTTACAGCAGTGCGTGATACAAAAACTACACACAACAGGTATTAGTACAGAAACCAAAACTGCGCAGTGGATTTTGGCGCGCGACACGAAAGTAGTGCATGCAAGTTATTGCCGCGCCAGAGAAGTGAAACAAAATTGTTTTAAAGTGCGTGAAGCATAATTTACCTTATGTTTTTGTTATGCATGGTGAATATGGTTTTACAGGTTGATATATGTGCGCGCGAATTTGTTCGAAGGGCAAATAACAATAGAAAACCAGTGATTTTCTGCGATGTTTTATATCATTTGGACGTCATATTTTTATAGCATGTTTTTGAAGGCCTTAAGATTGTTTTGAGCAACTAAAAAACCATGAGACAAAGGTCTCTACAACTCAAATAAAAGAGCTCAGAGAGAGGTTTCTAATGGTGTAAATTGTTCGTCAAGAGAAACGTTTATGAGAAAGTTACAACATAAATAGTGGAGGGTAAATTTTAAGACCCATCTAACGTGAAAGAGCCATAAATCTCTTCTTCAGAATCAGATTCAGGCACAGGAAAAGTTAATGGAAATCTATTGAACCACAGAAGGAAGTCCCAGAGCTGAATTTAATTTTTAGGCATGTTAAAGGTGTTTAATATGGAAAATAAGGTACCTATAGCATATCAGTTACAATATGGTATTTTGGCCTAGAAATTCAGTGGGTTGTAACTAGTAGCCCAGAACCCAGAATGAGGTGAAACTTGGATAGAGTTTCAATAAGATGTATATTAAGAAACCTAATTGATCTCCCACGAAAATTCCAAAGAAGTAGGTGCAAAAATGCATATTACAGCGCGGAGTTGCGCAAGTTGAAGAATGAACAAAAAAAATATTGGGCAATTTTTAATTAGCCACAACTTTTTTCTCAAGACTCAGAATTGAGCATGGGAGCAGGCATTGGAAAGGTATTGAACAAGGGAATCTAAATATCCAACCAAAAAATTGATCAAGGAATTCAAATTTCCAGGAAATCAGAAAAAAGAATTCCGATATGTATTATTAAACCAAAATGGTTCATATTTTCATAAAATTGTTGAGTCAATTAACCTGACAAAGTTTGGTTAAAATTAAGTAGAGGTACTCAGGGAAAGAGTGCTATGATAAAATATTTCAGAAGATGATCAAAACCCAAGACTACAAAAGGTTAAGGTATGAATCTTGGCGCAACCATAAAGTCTTTGGAAGCCACTACAGGAAGTCCTCTCATGTTAGTCAAGTATTCAATGGAATATGGACAAAGAAATAAATAATGTAGTGAATGAATTAGTGAACACTCCCAAAGAAATCAATAAACAAATTAAGAAATGCATGGGAGTAAGATATATTATAAAAAGAATTGACTATTATAATGATAATAATCGGATAAAGAAAGAGGCTTAATGCATATTTGGATAAAGAGTGTATCATATCCAGGAATTAACTATGAAATTAGAGTAATGTTTCCCTTATGGTTATCAGAGTGTGCATTGGAAGCATGGTATGAAGGCCATCAATATGGAATGATAGAAGTGGATTATGCAAGGCAGGTGAAATTAGGTTGGTCAAGACAGGGGAAAGTAATATCATTCAAGCAAATCCAAGTGCTGATATGATCAGCTAAGGAAGGGATAAATCAAGTACCTCAAGAAGGAAGTTGATGTTAATTGTCCAAGGTTACTCAGAAAACATGACTGGAAATATAATTGGGTCATGTAGGAGTTGGATTAGAGGGACCCGAATAATAGTGGGATGCTGAAAATTAATATCAGCATGATATGTAGTTGCAAGTCCATGAACATCCTAGAATAATGGAAGAACAATTCATGGGGTAGATATCAAGCAAATGGGGATGCATGAAAACACTCCAAGAGGGAAAGAAAGAATAGTAGTAGAGATTATTGATGCATTATAAAAGTATTGAATATATTTCCACAATAACATGAATATGTCAAAGCCAAGAAAGACTTAAAGGTGAAATGAATCTCTATAGAGAGTCAGTAAAGAACCCTAAAGAAGAAAATGGTTCTATGCATGGTTTTGAATGCAAAAGCGATGGTGCCTGAGAACAATCCTTCTCTAATGGCATGGAACCATGAGTGACATTCCCAGGGAGTAGAGGTACCACTTGAAACTATGTTGGTAAGTTAAAATCTGTATTAAGTTATTGTAATTAATTCTATGCAGCTAGGGAAGGAGGCATATGTCCATCCTTACAGCATGCTACGAGAATTGGCTATGCAAGCCAAGTTTGAGGCTAGTTGGAAAGGAGTGGAGAAGAATGCAATAAAACTCAAATACTAAATTATTCAGTCAAGGAAGAGCTGGAATAGTTCAGTTCAAAAAATAAATGGATGTTGAAGATCCACGAAACATGATACAGGAAGAAAAGAAGTTGTTGCAATTACTATAGCAGCAAGTATTTTATGGATTTTAGCACAACCATAGAGTGAGAATTCTTGCATGTTTGCAAGTGTTGCCGATAATGTTGTTGCACATGGGAGGCAACAAAAAGTTGGAATGTTGAATTATAAGGTTGATAAAGAAGCATGAGAACTTCCACTACCATCAGCGAATCAGGTAGCATTAAATTCGTCTAAATGGCCGCCATGCGGGTAAGTATTCATGTTTAGAAATTATGTTGTATGAATCCCAAAGGGAAATATAGGTAAGAATTTCCCCAAATTGAATTTTAAACTACATTGCATGGTATTGTTTAAGTGCATTGACAGGATTAAGTTACCACTAGGTGTGGTAAAGGCTAGAGACCTGTTATATTGGTCAAAGCTTTTATCTTTTGAATGCACACACTGACATAGTAGCATGTCATGCTAATTTGGTTATGAGGCAATAACCAGAGAAAATAAAGGATAATAACTTGTTATAGGAATGATGCTAAGAAATCTAGTCATGTATGAGACTAGGACATCGTTGGATATGGCAAGGTATGTTTATAGAAATTTTATGTGCCACGGAAATACCCAATGAGCTTCCTACTTTAAATAAAACATGGACTGCAACCTTTTTGCTAACATTAATAAAAACTACAAAATTGTATTCTTAGTGTAGTGTTCAGGTCGAAAAGGAAGGAATCCAAGTAATTGTGAAGACAATGGGAAGTGTGTGGAGATGTGTCAAGACATTGGCCAGATTTCCAATTTATGGATGGTGAGATGCATGACTTAGATAAGGGTCATTCTAAAAATCAATGCAAGGGTGCATTGAATAAATAAGCATTGAGAGTTGCACTCATGTTTGGTAAGTGGCAGAGTTACACTCATACATGATGGAATTGTATACTTAAATGCATTTTGCTGAATGCATTTTGTGAGTGCATGTATATATGTTTTTACATGGAAATAATTATACTAATGGTTGAAATGTTTCTAACTCATGAATTTGAGAACATTTCAGAAACTGATAAACATTGCAATAGGAAAGTTGCAAGTGAGTTGGTCACGGGAATAGTGACTACATAAAATTTTTGTTCAGAAAATTGAAGAAATGAACATACTGTTATTAATTACGAATATGCATATGAATAGAATGATGAGTCATTCTATTTGGTTGAATTGTTTGGTGATTGCGATTGAATTGCTAGGTGCGGGCAATTCTAAGATCATGGCATAAGGTGTTATACATGTTGAATTATGATGTACAAAAAATACTGACAATTTGTTGGTTGTATGCAATATATAATCTTTGCAAGAAAAACGGTATTTAGCATGGTGCTTGTTGAAAGACATAAAGAAAACTACATTCTATTATTCCAATAACGATGAAAAATTATGAAATAGAATTTCATATTTTGGGAAAAGTAGAATTCCTTTTGAAATTAATTTGATTTCTGAAATGAAATTTTTATGATGCTCTCTCATGATAACTGCATGTGTATGATGCAAGTGAGATGATAATGATTAAAGTTGGAACTCCTGGAGCCATGGTGCTCTGAGAATTCATGTCTGGCCTGTACTGGAGCCCTGGAAGGGAAGTTGAGAAGTCGATGGGTTGTTGGATAGTGAAGGTACATACTACCTTGGGTTGTACAGGCATGTCGGGAAGAGATACCGTTGGTTGGAGTGATGTTGAGGTTTGGTACCTTGGCCTAGACTATGTTGATATTGATTTTGGTTCGTGGTTATCTTGGGAAGCCATTGTCTTGATGGAGTCATATCCCATTCTTGGGGATGATATGCTGCTGAGAGTTTATCAACAGTGAGATATAAGCCTAGGTGGAACGTCATGGCTCTACAACCAGTTGTTGCTTCAATGAAGTTTAATTGAAGCATGTAATAAGGAACAATGAGCTGAATTACTTCCTGAACTAGCTCTATGGAATAGAACAATTGACTTCAAGTTGGAGTATAAGTACCAAAATTGGTGACGGAAAGTAGAGCACCAGATGGGTAACAAGCTTTCAATAGCTAAAGCTTGGATATTTTAAAGAATTTGAATTATACATGGTATATAATGCACTGAGGATTTTTTTTAATTTTGTTGTATAAGTATATATGATCCACTAAGGATAATGCATAAATAAGGGGAGGGGATTGTAATATCCCCAGGTAGAACCCCAAATGTAAATGTAATAATGTACTTAAGCTGGTGAGTTGTTTGATATATTTTTGGCTTTCATTTTCCATGGTGTAGTGTGCGCATGTACTACACAGTAAAATGATGCACATTCCAGTATACTGCGCACATCATATTAAGGGCGCGTGATATTGACACCAGTGAACCTTTGTGTATATGATATATTTTATAGGTTGGTGAGCCAGTTATTATAAGCTAGGATGCTTATGTTTTTATTAGACCGAAGAGCCTAGATGTTAAAGGCCAGTGCACATGTTTTTGTACATGTCTCATAATTGAAATAAATACATCATTGCGCGGAGACCGACCACGATAAAAGAGATGGGGAACTAAACTCCACTAGTCAAAGAACGGGTGGGGGGGGTAAGTTAAGGAAAAGGGCTAAGCTAGGGAGCTTAAGCCATTATATTAATATTTCTTAAAGTATAAAGTATGGATAATTATGTTATCCTAAGTTCTAAAGTTGGGGACAAGTGGGCTAAAGTAGCTCCCAACATGACAAGTGTCAAGTTGGGGACATGCATATATATGGTTGGGACTTATTTCATTTCCTATCATCTTTTCCATCACTTCTTCAATAATTATTTTCTATTATGCATTCATCCATGCAGCCATTCAAGGAGCTTTCACTCACGTAGTCAGTTAACCTCCATAACTTAATGTCACTGTACCTAAACCTATATCCATAGCCATATATGTTCATCTAGTTGGTGAGCATGGGAGCTGGACTAAAGAAGCGGGTTGTCAGGCCCATGGGATATTGAAGAGGCGGGTTGTCAGGCCCATGAGCATTTCTCTGAGTGAGAGAATTGTTGGGAATTGATTTCTTGAAGGCACTAACTATAGCTGCAGGGATCTGAGATTTCTTGTTTGGCCTGTTGCTAAAGCCCTGGAAGGGAAGTGGGGCAGCCGAGGAATTGTTGAGCAGAGAAGGGGCACACTTCCTTCTGTGGGACAGGCATGTGGGGAATGAGAGACTGTAGGTTGTTAGTTTGAGTAGGCATCTGTGATGGAGTCTTTCCTGTTTTCCATGAGCCATTAGCCTGGTTAGGAACCCTTTACCCAAGTGGATTTGAGTCCCAGCTCAGGGGTGACTCACTGTTGAGAGTGATGAACAGTGTGGTCTAAGGCTACAAGGTTCGTGGAAGTTATGCACGCAGTTGGTGACATTCTTACTAAGATAAGTGTCAACTATGTGATAAATTTACATGTTGCATTGTTATTTATGTGCATATTTTTATGGGTTATCATATGTGCGATTATAATTGTGTTTATTTTTTTGGGTATTGCCTGTATATTTTTCATGTATATGTTTACTGTTATTTCATTATGAATCCGTGAATTTACATAACGTGTTTGTCTATCTATGTTTTTATATATATGCTTCCGCAAGAGTTCTGTGAGAATATGTATTTTAATTGCATGCAGTTAGAAGATTGTATGTGGCATAGCTCAGTTTGGATATTGAGTATGTTACAGTATGTTCCGCACAGAGAATGAAAGAGTTATCTAGCATAGTGTGGCTCGGCATGGATGGTCGGGGGCATTACAAAATGGTTTCAGAGCTAAGTAAAGCATCTAAGTAGTGGCATGGCCCGTCCTGTTGGTGGTTGGGGATGTTACAAAATGGTATCAGAGCCTTAGTTTTCAACACTGAGCCTGGATGGGCTGAGCAATTTAATTTGAAGCGAAATTTCACAGAGGATTTATTTTGAAGTGGACAAATTTCAAATTACGGAACTTCCATGGCAAAAAGTAACAACAATTGTGTGGAATTGGGAAAAAGCCCCAATTTTTGTTGTTAAATTCAGGGAAAATTGTGAAATTCGGCCATGTGGTGAGATATAATCGATTTAATACTTGTTCTAGCAAATTCAGACATGGAATTGGTCGAATTTGAAGTCACAATGAACCCATGATAGATGGAGTGAATTAAGTAATTAAAATTCTCAATTTGTGAATTGATTTTGGGTGAATTTGTTCCAGAAATGTCAACCCACAATGATTTATTTTTGCAGAGGTTGATTTGGTATTATCAGGGTGAAATTGAACGAATTTCCTGGTTGCAGAATGTCTATGGTAAATTGGGGAAAATATTTAAGAAAAAACCCCAATTTCTGCAATGGAATTCATGAGGAGTCAATGCACATAAAGGTGAATGTGCATAGGTGGGTGCACTAAAAATGCAGGATGTGCAGTAAAAAGGCTTATGATATGTGAAAATTGGGTGTCGTGTGGACAAATTTTGGTGTACTGGTGTGCGCGCTAAATCTGGGTACCGCACGGAGAAATGTTGGCATGCTGATGCGCGCGGTAAAATTTGGCACCGCGCAGAAAAATGTTTGTGTGCGAGCATGCACGCTAAATTTTGGCGTCGTGCAAAAAAATGTTGGTGTGAGGGTGTGTGCGCTAAATTTGGAATTGCGCAGTGTCCATACACATAAGAAGTGTGTTGGGTGTGGACATTCATAATAATGGCGTGCGTGGTGTGCACAGTATTGGCATAGCATAGAGGAGTTTGGTTTGTGCGTACACAATATGAGTATAATCTTGTCACACGACAGCTTAGCTAATGGTGCGCATAGAGTATTGGTGCGTGGTGGGCGCGTACTAAAATATTGCATGGTGCAGCATGTAGAGTACAATGCATGTGGAATATCAGTGCGCGATACAAAAAAATGCGCACAACAGGTATTAGTACATAAACCAAAACTGCGCAGTGGATTTTAGCACATTACACGAAAGCAGTGCGCGCAAGTTATTGGCGTACGAGAGAAGTGATACACAATGGTTTTAAAGTGCACAAAACAAGATTTACATTGTGTTTTTGTTGTGCATGGTGAATATGGGTTCACAGGTTGATATATGTGCACGCGAATTTGTTTGAAGGGCAAACGATGTTTTATATCATTTGAACGTCATCTTTTTACAACGCGTTTTTGAAGGTCTTAAGAGCGTTTTGAGCAAATCAAAAACCACAAGACAAAGGTCTCTACAGCTCAAATAAAAGAGCTCAAAGAGATATTTCTAATGGTCTAAACTATTCGTCAAACGAAGCTTTTATGAGAAAGTTACAGCACAAACAGTGGAGGGTAAATTTTAAGACCCATCTAACGTCAAAGAGCCATAACTCTCTGCTTCGGAATCAGATTGAGGCGCAGGAGTAGTCAATGGAAATTTATTGAACCATAGAAGACAGTCCTAGAGCTGAATTAAATTTTTGGGTATGTTAAAGGTGTTTAATATGGAAAATAAGGTACATGTAGCATATCAGTTACAATATGGTATTTTGGCCTAGAACTTCAGCGGGTTTTAACTAGCAGTCCAGAACCCAGAATGAAGTGAAACTTGGATAGAGTGTCCATAATATGTATATTAAGAAACCCAATTGAGATCCCACGAAAATTCCAAAGGAGTATGTGCAAAAATGCATATTACAGCGCAGAGTTGCGCAAGTTGAAGAATGAACAAAAAAATTATTGGACAATTTTTAATTAGCCATAACTTTCTGCTCAAGACTCAGAATTGAGCATGGGAGCAGGCGTTGTAAAGGTATTGAAAAGGGGAATCTAAATATCCACCCAAAAAATTGATCAAGGCATTCAAATTTCCTTGAAATCAGAAGAAATAATTCTTATATGTATTATTGAACAAAAATAGTTCATATTTTCATAAAATTGTTGAGTCAGTTAACCTGACAAAGTTTGGTTAAAATTAAGCAGAGTTACTCAGGGAAAGAGTGTTATGACAAAAAATTTCAGAATATGATCAAAAGACAAGACTACAACAGGTTAAGGTATGAATCTTGGCACGGCCATAAAGTCTTTGGAAGCCACTACAAGAAGTCCTCTAATGTTAGTCAAGTATTCAATGGAATCTGGACAGAGGAATAAATCATGTAATGAATGAATTAGTGAACACTCCCAAAGAAATCAATATACAAATTAAGTAATGCATGGGAGTAAGATCTATTATAAAAGGAATTGACTATTATAATGATAGTAATCGGATAAAGAAAGAGGCTTAATGCATATTTGGATAAAGAGTGCATCATATCCAGGAATTAACTATGAAATTAGAGTAATGTTTCCCTTATGGTTATCGGAGTGAGTAGTGAAAGCATGGTATGAAGGGCATAAATATGGCATGATAGAAGTGGATTGTGAAAGGAAGGTGAAATCAGATTGGTCAAGGCAGGGGAAAGTAATACCCATCAAGCAAATCCAAGTCCTAATATGATCAGCTAAGGAAGGGATAAATCAAGTACCTCAAGAAGAGAGTTGATGTTAACTATCCACGGTTACTCAGAAAACATGACTGGAAATATAACTGGGTCATGTAGGAGTTGGATCAGAGGGATCTGAATAATAGTGGGATGCTGAAAACTAATATCAGCATAATATGTAGTTGCAAGTCCATGAACATCCTAGAATAATGGAAGAACAATTCATGGGGTAGATATCAAGCAAATGGGAATGCATGAAAACACTCCAAGAGGGAAAGAAAGAATAGTAGTAGAGATTATTTATGCATTCTAAAAGTATTGAAGATATTTCCACAATCACATGAAGATGTCAAAGCCAAGAAAGACTTAAAGGTGAAATGAATCTTTGTAGAGAATCAGTAAAGAACCCTGAAGAAGAAAAGGGTTCTATGCATGGTTTTGAATGCAAAAGAGATGGTGCCTGAGAAGAATCCATCTCGAATGGCATGGAGCCATGACTGACATTCCCAGGAAGTGGAGGTACCACTTGAAACTATGTTGGTAAGTTAAAATATGTATTAAGTTCTTTTAATTAATTCTATTCAGCTAGGGAAGGAGGCATATGTCCATCCTTACAACATGCTAAGAGAATTGGCTATGCAAGCCAAGTTTGAGGCTAGTTGGCAAGGAGTGGAGAAGAATGCAATAAAATTCAAATATTAAATTATTCAGTCAAGGAAGAGTTGGAATAGTTTAGTTCGAAAAATAAATGGATGTTGAAGATCTATAGTATATAAGATAGGAAGATTGGAATTATAATTCATCCAAGTATGAGTTGGGATAGATGGATCCGGGTAGTAAACAGAAGTTTAAGGTTAATATCAGTTCAATATTTGGATGGAAAATAAAAGGAAACCAAGAGTGTTTTGGCTAGAAAGTGCTCGGATCAGAAATAATCATGCACAGTGGTTACAGTGAAGAGCACTTGAAGGATCAGGAATTAGGAAGAATGGAAAACTTCTGGGATAAACTAGGAAACATGATACAGGAAGAAAAGAAGTTGTTGCAATTACTGTAGTAGCAAGTATTTTATGGATTTTAGCACAACCATAAAGTGAGAATGCTTGCATGTTTGCAAGTGTTGCCGATAATGTTGTTGCACATGGAAGGAGGCAATAGAAAGTTGGAATGTTGAATTATAAGGCTGATAAAGAAGCATGATAACTTCTACTGTCATCAGCTAATCAGGTAGCATTAAATTCGTCTAAATGGCAGCCATGTAGGTAAGTAGTCCTATTTAGAAATTATGTTGTATAATTGCCAAAGGGAAATATAGGTAAAAAATTCCCCAAATTGAATTTTAAACTACGCTGCATGGTATTGTTTAAGTGCATTGACAGGATTAAGTTACCACTAGGTGTGGTAAAGGCTAGAGGCATGCTATATTTACCAAAGATTTTAGCTTTTGAATGCACACACTGACATAGTAGCATGTCATGTTAATTTGTCTATGAGGCAATAACCAGAGAAAATAAAAGATAATAACTTGTAGGAATGATGCTAAGAAATCTAGTCATGTATGAGACCAGGACATGGTTGGATATGGCAAGGTATGGTTATAGAAAGGTTATGTGCCACACAAATACCTAATGAGCTTCCTACTTTAAATAAAACTTGGACAGCAACCTTTTTTCTAACACTAATAAACACTACAGAATTGTATTCTTGGTGTAGTGTTCAGGTCGAAAAGTAAGGTATCCAAGTAATTGTGAAGACAATGGGAAGTGTCTGGAGATGTGTCAAGAGATTGGCCAGATTTCCAATTTATGGATGGTGAGATGCATGACTTAGATAAGGGTCATTCTGAAAATCAATGCAAGGGTGCATTGAATAAATAGGCATTGAGAGTTGCACTCATGCCTGGTAAGTGGTAGAGTTACACTCATACATGATGAAATTGTATACTTAAATGCATTTTGCTGAATGCATTTTGTGAGTGCATGTATATATGTTTTTACATGGAAATAATTATACTAATGGTTGAAATGTTGCTAACTCATGAAGTTGAGAACATTTCAGGAACTGATAAACATTGCAACAGGAAATTTGAAAGTGGGGTGGTCATAGGAATAGTGACTACAGAAAGTTTATGTTCAGAAAATTGAAGAAATGAACTTACAGTTATTAATTATGAATATGCATATCAATAGAATGATGAGTCATTCTATTTGGTTGATTTTTTTGGTAATTGTGATTGAATTGCTAGGTGCAGGCAATTCTAAGATCATGGCATTCTAAGATCATGGCATAAGGTGTTATACATGTTGAATTATGATGTACAAAAAATACTGACAATTTGTTGGTTGTATGCAATATATAATCATTGCAGGAAAAAACGGTATTTCGTATGGTGTTTGCTGAAATCCATAAGGAAAATCACATTCTATTATTCCAATAATGATGAAAAATTATGAAATAGAATTTCATATTTTGGGAAAAGTCGAATTCCTTATGAAATTAATTTGATTTCTGAAATGGAATTTTTATGATGCTCTCTCATGACAACTATATGTGTATGATGCAGGTGAGATGATAATGATTAAAGTTAGAAATCCTGGAGCCACAGTGCTCTGAGACTTCTTGTCTGGCATGTACTGGAGCCCTGGAAGGGAAGTTCAGTAGCCGGTGGACTGTTGGATAGTGAAGGTGCATACTACCTTGGGTTGTACAGGCATGTGGGGAAGAGAGACCGTTGGTTGGAGTGCTGCTAAGGTTTGGTACCTTGGCCTAGCCTATATTAATATTGATTGTGGTATGTGGTTATCTTGGGAAGTTGTCCTGATGGATTCATATCCCATTCCTGGGGATGATATGCTGGTGAGAGTTTATCAGTAGTGAGATATAAGGCTAGGTGGAACGTCGTGGATCTACAACCAGTTGTTGCTTCAATGAAGTTTAATTAAAGCATGTAATAAAGAACAATGAGTTGAATTACTTCCTGAACTAGCTCTATGGAATAGAGAAATTGACTTCAAGTTGCAGTATAAGTACCAGAATTTGTGGTGGAAAGTAGAGCACCAGATGGGTAACAAGCTTTCAATAGCTAAAGCTTGGATATTTTAAAGAATTTGAATGGTACATGGTATACAATGCACTGAGGATTTTTGAAAATTTTGTTGTATATGTATATATGATGCACTGAGGACAGTGCATAAATAAGGGGCAGGGATTGTAATATCCCTAGGTAGAACCCCAACTGTAAATGTAATAATGTACTTAAGCTGGTGAGTTGTTTGATATCTTTTTGGCTTACATTTTCCATGGTGTAGTGTGCGCATGTACTGCGCAGTAAAATGATGCACATTCCAGGATATCGCGCACATCATATTAAGTGTGTGTGATATTGAGGTCTGCAGACCGACCACGATAAAAGTGATGGGGGACTAAACTCCACTAGTCGGGGAAAGGGTGGGGGCCAAAATTTAAGGAAAAGAGCTAAGCTAGGGAGCTTAATCCAAAAAGGAATATTATATTAATATTTCTTAAAGTATAAAGTATGGATAATTATGTTATCCTAAGTTCTAAGGTTGGGGGCAAGTGGGCCAAAGTAGCTCCCAACATGAAAAGTGTCAAGTTGGGGACATGCATACATATGGTTGAGACTTATTTCATTTCCTATCATCTTTTCCATCACTTCTTCGATGATTCTTTTCTATTATGCATTCATCGATGTAGCCATCCAAGGAGATTTCACTCACGTAGTCAGTTGACCTCCATAACTTCATGTCATTGTACCTAAAACTGTATTCGTAGCCTTATGTGTTCATCAAGTTAGTGAGCATGGGAGATGGACTGAATAAGCGGGTTGTCAGGCCCATTGAAGAGGTGGGTTTTCAGGCCCATGAGCAATTTTCTGAGTGAGAGAATTGTTGGGAATAGATTTCCTGAAGACGCTAAACTACAGCTACAGGGCTCTGAGACTTCTTGTCTGGCCTATTGTTGAAGCCCTAGAAGGGAAGTGGGGTAGCCGAGGAACTGTTGAGCAGAGAAGGGGCACACTTCCTTGGGTGGGACAGGCATGTTGGGAATGAGAGATTGTAAGTTGTTAATTTGAGTAGGCGCCTATGATGGAGTCTTTCCTATTTTCCATGAGCCATTAGTCTGGTTAGTAACCCTTTACCCAAGTGGAGTTTACTCCCATCTAGGGGGTACCTCACTATTGAGAGTGATGAACAGTGTGGTCTAAGGCTGGGAGGTTCATGGAAGGTCTGCACGTAGTTGTTGACATTCATACCAAGATAAGCGTCAACTGTGTGATAAATTTACATGATGTATTGTTATTTATGTGCATATTTTTATGGGTTATAATATGTGTGATTATAACTGTGTTTATTTTTATGGGTATTTCCTGTATTTGTTGCATGTATATGTTTACTGTTATCTCAGTATGAATCTGTGAATTTATATAACGTATTTGTCTATCTACATTTTTATACATATGCTTCCGCAAGAGTTTTGTGTGTATATTTATTTTAATTGCATGTAGTTAAAAGATTTAATGTGGCATAGCTTAGTTTGGATGTTGAGTATGTTACAGTATGTTCCACACAGAGAACGAAAGAGTTCTCTGGCGTAGTGTGGCTCAACATGAATGGTCGGGGACGTTACAAAACAGTTTCAGAGCTAAGTAAAGAGTCTGAGTAGTGGCATGGCCCAACCTATTGGTGGCTGGGGATGTTACACATAATGTATTGGTCCACAGTCATGATTTGTGTCATTTTATTCCAAACATGGGTATGCCTATCTCAAGGATGATACGTATACTATGTTTGATGCTTTTTTACAGCTTATGCCCGACTCTTCTATTCCAACACCCTTACATAGTCATTTTTGTAAATATTTTCGGCCATCAGTTTCTCTTCTAACCTCGCACTTTAAGGGGCATATGTTACACACCTATTTTTCACACTACCAAGTGTTGCACTTAAGTGTCACAATTTTTTCAACATGTGGGATTGTTTTTCATAATCTCTAGACATGTTGGAGGTGAAACCTATCATTTGGAGGTCGAAATACTATCTTTCAGAAATAATCATGCACAGTGTTTACAGTGAAGAGCACTTGAACGATCAGGAATTTAGAAGAATGGAAAACTTCTAGGATAAACCAGGAAACATGATACAGGAAGAAAATAAGTTGTTTCAATTACTATAGCAGCAAGTATTTTATGGATTTTAGCACAACCATAAAGTGACAATGCTTGCATGTTTGCAAGTGTTGCCGATAATGTTGCTGCACATGGAAGGAGGCAACAAAAAGTTGGAATGTTGAATTATAAGGATAATAAATAAGGATGAGAACTTCTACTAGCATCAGCTAATCATGTAGCATTAAATTTGTCTAAATGGCAGCCATGCACATAAGTATTCTTGTTTAGAGGTTATGTTGTATAATTGCCAAAGGGAAATATAGGTAAGAATTTCCCCAAATTGAATTTTAAACTACGTTGCATGGTATTGTTTAAGTGCATTGACAGGATTAAGTTACCACTAGGTGTGGTAAAGGCTAGAGGCATGTTATATTTATCAAATCTTTTAGCTTTCAAATGCACACACTGACATAGTAGCATGTCATGTTAATTTGGTTATGAGGTAATAACTAGAGAAAATAAAAGATAATAACTTGTTATAGGAATGATGATAAGAAATATAGTCATGTATGAGACCAGGACATGGTTGGATATGGAAAGGTATGGTTATAGAAAGGTTATGTGCCACACAAATACCCAATGAGCTTCCTACTTTAAATAAAACTTGGACTGCAACCTTTTTTCTAACACTAATAAACACTACAGAATTGTATTCTTGGTGTAGTGTTTAGGTCGAAAAGTAAGGCATCCAAGTAATTGTGAAGACAATGGGAAGTGTGTGGAGATGTGTCAAGAAATTTGCCAGATTTCCAATTTATGGATGGTGAGATGCATGACTTAGATAAAGCTCATTCTGAAAATCAATGCAAGGGTGCATTGAATAAATAGGCATTGAGAGTTTCACTCATGCCTAGTAAGCAGCAGAGTTACACTCATACATGATGGAATTGTATACCTAAATGCATTTTGTTGAATGCATTTTGTGAGTGCATGTATATATGTTTTTACATGGAAATAATTATACTAATGGTTGAAATGTTGCTAACTCATGAATTTGAGAACATTTCAGGAACTGATAAACATTACAACATGAAAGTTGCAAGTGAGGTGGTCACAGGAATAGTGACTACAAAAAAATTATGTTTAGAAAATTGAAGAAATGAACTTACTATTACTAATTATGAATATGCATATGAATGGAATGAGGAGTCATTCTATTTGGATGAATTGTTTGGTAATTGTGATTGAATTTCTAGGTGTAGGTGATTCTAAGATCATGGCATAAGGTGTTATACATGTTGAATTATGATGTACATAAAATAGTGACAATTTGTTGGTTGTATGCAATATATAAGCATTGCAGGAAAAATGGTATTTAGCATGGTGCTTGCTGAAAGCCATAAGAAAAACTACATTCTATTATTCCAATAACGATGAAAAATTATGAAATAGAATTTCATATTTTGGGAAAAGTCGAATTCCTTATGAAATTAATTTGATTTTTGAAATGGAATTTTTATGATGCTCTCTCATGATAACTGCATGTGTATGATGCAGATGAGATAATAATGATTAAAGTTGGAACTCCTGGAGCCACGGTGATCTGAGACTTCTTGTACAGCCTGTACTGGAGCCTTGGAAGGGAAGTTGAGCAATTGATGGATTGTTGGACAGTGAAGGCACATATTACCTTGGGTTGTATAGGTATGTAGGGAAGAGAGACCATTGGTTGGAGTGTTGTTGAGGTTTGGTACCTTGGCCTAGACTATGTTGATATTGATTATGGTCTGTGGTTATCTTGGGAAGCCATTGTCCTGATGGAATCATGTCCCATTCTTGGGGATGATATGCTACTGAGAGTTTATCAACAGTGAGATATAAGGTTGGGTGGAATGTCATGGGTCTACGACCAGTTGTGGCTTCAATGAAGTTTAATTGAAGAATTGAATAAGGAACCATGAGCTGAATTACTTCCTGAACTAGCTCTATGGAATAGAGAAATTGACTTCAAGTTGCAGTATAAGTACTAGAATTGGTGCCGGAAAGTAGAGCACCAGATGGGTAACAAGCTTTCAATAGCTAAAGCTTGGATATTTTAAAGAATTTAAATGGTACATGGTATGTAATGCACTAAGGATTCTTGAAATTTTATTGTATGTGTATATATGATGCACTGAGGACAGTGCATAAATAAGGGGCGGGGATTGTAATATCCCCAAGTAGAACCCCAAATGTAAATGTAGTAATGTACTTAAGTTGATGAGTTGTTTGATATCTTTTTGGCTTGCATTTTCCATGGTGTAGTGCGTGCGTGTACTGCGTAATAAAATGATGCACATTCTAGGATACCACACGCAGCATATTAAATGTGCGCGATATTGAGGCCAATGAACCTTTGTGTATATGCTATATTTTATAGGCTGGTGAGCCAGTTATTATAAGTTAGGATGCTTATGTTTTTATTAGGCTGGAGAGACTAGATGTTAAAGGCCAGTGCGCATGTTTTTGTACATGTCTCATAATTAATATAAATACATCGTTGCACGTAGACCGACCATGATAAAAGAGATAGGGGACTAAACTCCACTAGTCGGGGAAAGGGTGGGGGCCAAAAGTTAAGGAAAAGGGATAAGCTAGGGAGCTTAAGCC
>CBVK0100634052.1:0-22278 GCA_900067695.1 Picea abies | reverse complement strand
TGTTTTGATAAATGTATGACCAGTAGTGAGTTGGAGGTAAAAGAAATTATGACCATATGAACAAAAGGATTCATAATAATTCAAAAGATCATTCTAACGCAATCAACATGACTTCCAACTGTAGGTTTTCACGCTTGTATTCATGAAAATGAAAACGAGAAGCATATATGTGAAAGCAAAGATGATAGTGTCGTTTTATTTAAAAAAGTGCGATGAGTGTTGAGGGTTCAAAAACCCTTGTGTAGGCAGCTTGTAAGGAAAAGATAAAATTGCAAAATGGCTGCCAACAATGGCAACACACTGGTAGAAGCAGTTATCTCTACCAAAAGAACAAATCTAGATTAGTATAATGAGAATAATTCTAACTCAAAAACAACCAGAAAATTATTTAAACATCATCATTAATCATAAAAATTCCAGCTGGTTATTTTAAAAGATGAAAACTAATAACAGTCTTAATAAAAGCGAGTCACAATATTAAGGATAAAATCTTCAATACTGTTGACAGGTCCACTACTGCCAACAGGCATTCATAGCCTCAACAGGGTTTCCATTTAACCCACTCTGATATCCGTATCCTACCAGGAAGTTCCAGATCAGAATAAAGGACATTTTAAGGTCAAGAGATTCCATATTTGCAAATTTTCATATACCCGACATTGCTTCACTGCCAACGGGCCTGTTCAGTACCCCGACAAAGTTGTCTTGGCGTCATGCATGCATTTACCCACTGCCAGCAGAACTGTTCAGTATCCCGGTGGGTTTACAAGCACTTCCCACAACTCTTTTAATGATTTATTTAGTTTTTAAAGATATATAATTGAGCAGGGTGACGCTGAAAATTATGATATTTTGGACATATTTTTACAGACCTTGAGAGAATTTTTTAACTGTCCTTCATTAAGATTCAGAGATGGTTTGTTTACAAAACTGACCTTCGAAGGCAGGGAGACATCTTCTGAGTTATTCCCTTAAGGAACAGGGACAGCGTAAGAACAAAATAGATGATCGTGACAGGCTTCACTTACAGATTGAAATCAATAAAATTCTTTCAAACAACAGGCTTTCCTTAACATGGTTGTAAATTTCAGAAGCATATCACAATTGATGTTTAGACAACTTTTTAGCAGTCATTTCAGATATATATTTTTTTCTTTTTTCTTTGTCTGAACAGTTCATAATGCAAGTATGTGTATTTCAAAAGAAAGAATGATAAGCATAAATGGAAACAAGACACACCAGCGAAGAAAAATTGGAAAGCAAAGAAATCCAAACAAAAAAAATATGTACCAAAGGTGCATTTGAAAACCCCATGCAACAAATCCCTTGGGAAACTGAAAGAAAGTAGAAAAAATCTTGTTTGACGGGAAATAAATCTTACTCGTGGTACCTTGGGTCAGGGTTGATTTAGATTTATTTATCTCTCTACTTTCCATTTAAGATTTTCATGATGATATTGCGTTTTTGAAAATAAATGTTCAACTAGAAGTAAAGAGAAAAGGATCAAGGGGAATTCTCTGACAACAATCGTATTATGGTTCTCGTGGTGCGCTCACTTGCGTTCATCATTGCATTATTACAAAGAGAAATAATGAGAAATACAACTGAAAGGAAAATCTATTCCTAGACCTACCCTAACTATTAAACAAATCAGGATACTACATGAAGTCATGTTTCCAATGTAGCCATTAGAGTAACTCTAATCCTGCAATGGAAACAAGATCAAGAATTACTAATAAGAATGGTAATATATCAACAAACAAAAAAAACATATCACACTTACCTTCATAATCATCATCTAAAAACAAAGTAAGCATGATCTTGCCATTCCCTGGAATATTCTTGATGTATGAATCCTCTAGCCATTGTGCAATCTTGTCATGATAAGGGTCATAATGGCATGGGTGAGTGTAAGTAGGTTTGAAAAACTTGTCAGGATTATGAGGAAATGAAATAACCATCAGCTAAGGCTGAAATGCCCCATCCTCCTGATAGTTCTCTAAGTGTTCATTAATTTCTTCACATGGAGGATCTAAAATAAATATGTCACGCCTACTTCCAAGATAGTTAGGTAAAAAGAAAGCAAGCACAACTTTGTCTTTATTATGATTTTTTTTTATATATGAATATTCAAGCCATCCTAAGATCCAATCACAAAAACGGGGATGCAAACCATGACTTTGATGAAACAAATATATCAATGGGAAACTCATCATGGGAGGATTCGTGCAATCAATTAGATCATTGGTTTGAATGTTTCCTTCGATGAGATTGATCATTTCAAAATGTGAATCATAAACATTAATATTCGAGCTAAGCAAAGAACAAATATGCAACTTAGAATGTTTGATCTCCATAAGATATAAATCATTGTCCTTTTCAACAATAAACTGTGTAAAATCATCTCACAACATGTCCTTTTCCCATGTGAGTGATGAAAGTGAACAAGCGTCAAATCCGGTTTTATCAATGTTATGCTCGGAATTAATTTCACCAAAATTTAGAATATTGAAAAGATATGATTGTGGTGGAAAAGAGTAGGATGTTGTAGGTAAGGTGTCAAGTCCGACAGAGTCTAGGAAGAGATCATGATATAAAGAATAAAAGGAATCAGACATAAGCACATGAAAATAATCTCTTGAATTAACAATGGTATTCTCAAGAGATTTCTCTTCACCTTCTTTAAAACCCTTACTCTGTTTTGGTGATGAATTCCTCAACATAATATGATCACCTGGATTTTCCTTTTGTGTGATAGATAATTCAAAATTTATGTGACAAACATCTAGTCTTTCCTGTGAACAAAGTGCATTTTGAGGGTGAAGGTTTAAGGTTTCTTCTTCTAGTTGCATATCTTCTTCTCTAATCAGTTTCATAGGAGTACTAGAACATTCAAGATGATTTTCGTCACTTAAGTGTTCTTCAATGACTGATTTCAAATGTTGATTAGAGCATGAGTTACAAGAATGAGGATATTCACCTTGAGCCAGAAACAAATCTCCTTCCATACTGGTCGTAGACTGAAAATTCAATGATTCAGAGGAAAAACTAATTTGGTTGTCAATAAAAACCTGGTCAATAGATTCTACCTCCCTATCTTGTTCAACATTGTCGGAAGGATTCTTCTCTACTTGTGAAGAGAATTGTTCTTGCAGTTGAGTGATAGGATTTTCAATTGGTTCTTCATTTGTGCTTGAATATGAATAGGTGGGAGGGATGGAAGCATCACAGAAGAGACTTAATGCAAATGACATGTCATCAAGATTAAATTTATAGAGGATATGATAGACTCTTGTCAAAAAGTCTTCTGAAGATGAATCGCTGTTGGTTAGCGAAGTATGAAATTCTTCACATAATTGATCAAAATCATAAATTTCAAAAGCATCTAGAAACTCATCTACAAATTGAAACCAATAAAAAATGTGACATGGTGGAAAGGATTCAAACCAATGTTTGATCCGATCTCTAAAAGTAAAAGTGAAAAGTCTGCATAAAACTCTTAAATCTGAGATGTCATGTTTGATGCATTTGCACCAAAACTTGTTAAGGTGGTCTTTAGCAGACATATTGCCTCCACCATCAAAGGTGAGTTTGGACAAGCGAGAGACTGACTCGTTGGGAACATTGGGTAATGAGAAGTTGAAAGCATGTTCCAACATAGTGATTTGGGGAGCCATGGGGGAATTGAATATATTTAAAATAAAGGCTCCTACAAGGCGAGCTTGTCAGTCGGCCCTCCTTCTAGCACCATTTGTTGACGGGCGAAATTGACCGCTCATCAACTGGAGGGGTGGATCCGGTCCGGGGTTGTCTAAATAACCCAAGCCGTTTGGATTAATCCACTCCGACGGGTTTAGCGGCTCCGTTAGCCGATCTAAGTCCTAGGAAAGTGAAAGAAAAGCTAAATTAAAGAAACTAATCTAAGTGAAAAAACAACTACTGCAAACTATATACAAGTCGAAAACTATATATACAGTTTACTAACTAATATTATAAAACAATAATTCTACTTATTAAATGTTCAGTTATCAATACAATTATATTTCTATGATATGTACAATATTCAAAGATTGCAAATTTTTAATCGAAAACCCTGCGAAAATCAGGTATGAATTGACAACGAAGCTATTGTTCAATATTTTTTTTGATTTTTTATAACTTTTACAAACAGGAAGTAAATTGATAGCTATCTAACTAAGCAATAAGAATAGTAATCTGTGCTAAGAAATGAAATGATAACTATTTTAGCTAAGTAATAAAAACAACAATCTGTATTATATATCTGTCTAAACTACAGTGAATCCTTATATTAATTAAACTACTAGAATAAAATAACAAACTGACCTGAAATTATCGCCTCCTACTTGTCCTGTGCATAAGCATCTGCGTTCATTGTTTGATGAGGTAAAACCACATCAGATTCTCCAAAACTTCACGTAAACATGAAGCAAAAACGCTTCAGAATTGCTAACGATAGAACAGGTAAAGGATATAGCAACAACAATTTTATAATTTACAAACAATCACATCAAGATAAATCCCTCTGCAAAGATTTGTGCATAGCTGCTCATTTAACAAAGAAGGTTAACCTTCTTTTCATTAAATTAAAACAGAGTAATTGCTATAAGTAAAATAAGATACATCAAATATGGACAATACATTAAATCATATCGCATCAACCTGTAGCAAATCTTGATATCTAAAGTAGTCAATAATTTGATTACAAATTAAAATGCACAAAAACTTAAACAAAAGTAAGATAAATTGAAGCTAAAGCCGTACAACAAATCCACTTCCATTCGAGTCTATATAATCATCAGCCCATAGTCTCTGTTCTCCCAACAGTTATGGATTGTTTACAAAAAATAATAAGTATATAAAGGCCACATGATAAAACATTCCTTGTGGATATTATCAAAAACTGTTTGCAAAAATATGGGAACAATCTCCCAGATTCCTATTTCTGCCTAAGACTAACAACCTAATCCAAAACTGTGTAACAAAAAGCATTTTCAAAATTTCCATAATCGATCCAATTCCCATTGAAATTCGTGTGTACCTGTAGATGCACAAAAATAAATGATTTTATATTGTGTTTAATTGAAAAATCAACAGAAATTCGAATTTTATGACTAGCTACAGAATCATGTTTTATTTATTCAATCAAAAAAGAAATGGATGTGAATTGAGCCAACAAATCATTTATACTAATTTAAGAAAGACAGAATCATGCTAAAATTAAACAAAATCATACCAGCCATTGTGAAATCAAATTGAATCATGATGGCTGTAGCTGCTTACACGTTTTTTCCTTTTAAAAATCACATGTCCTGTAGATGTAAAACTTGCTGGCAGACTGGTTGAATATCCTTTGAATTGATCAAGGGTTCACAATGGGAGGCTGAGACACATGGCTGGACGAGTGAGAGGGGTGTTGTGGGATGCTAATGCACAAGCTTGGAGAAGTCACAGATGTTTCAACACTTGCAAATAGACCAAAACGCTCCCTTCAACCACAAAGAAAAACTAAGATTTGACCTCTAAAGGACGAGCTATATCTCTGTAATAACCCAATTTCTGAGGAAACCTCTCATTATGAAGGTAAAGGGGCTAATTTGGGTTCTGGGTTTCCAAGGGTTTGATCGGATTCAAAACCGTTTGCCCATAATTGCTCATGCAAAAACGTGTCTCTGGGAGGCAATTACGGGGTTAGCCTAAGCAGTCTTCTCTAGCACTATCAAACAATAACAGAGTCTGGACACCATGGGGTTCAATTTTCACTATAGGGTCCATGAATAGCAACACGAAATCAATGGGGTAATCAGTGAGAGGGTTTGACAAGGTAGACACATCACCATTTTCCCAAAGCTTCTCCAAAACAAGCAAAGGCAACCCGAAATGCAAGGCAGAGCGTTAATGCTTATGCATGCGGGTACAATGGAGGAGTAAATTGAAACCATGGAAAACTATCATGTTTTCATGTACAATTGACGACACCTTGGTAATAGTTTCATTCAAATCACAATCCAAAGCATTGTAAACCAAATGTCAAATGGATTATCACATAATCATTGAAAGCCATAAAATGCACAACCAAAAATATTTTGACCAAATGAAATATCAAATAACCATTTGAAAACCATGGTGTTCATAACCAAAAATTGGTCTGAATGTTAAATCAATAATAGTATTTGTATGATTTGAAATAAACCACTATATTGAACATTGCACCAAGGATTTAATCACAAAATTAATGCGTTCTATGAAACCATTGCACCAAGGAATTTGATCAAAGACAACATAATATCATATCACCATTGCATCGAGGATTCAATAAAAGACACCAGAATATCATTGCATCACAAACTTATAAAATGAAACCATATTAACAAAAGTCAAATGCAAAGTGAGTAAAGGTTTGTTGTTTTGATAAATGTATGACCAGTAGTGAGTTGGAGGTAAAAGAAATTATGACCATATGAACAAAAAGATTCATAATAATTCAAAACATTATTCTAACACAATCAACATGACTTCCAATTGTAGGTTTTCACGCTTGCAGTCGTGAAAATGAAAACGAGAAGCATATATGCGAAAGAAAAGATGATAGTGTCGTTTTATTTAAAAAATTGTGATGAGTATTGAGGGTTCAAAAACCCTTGTGTAGGCAGCTTGTAAGGAAAAGATAAAATTGTAAAATGGCTGCCAACAGATGGTTAAAAGGTAACCCCTTGAGGAAGCTACATGAAAGTATAAATAAGAGGCAAGGCTCTCTCATTTTAAACACACTTGAGCATATTGAATATCTAAAAGTGACTAAGGTGACCAAAGGATATCTAAGCCAAATTTTAGAGGGAAGGTGAAGTAAAGAAGTCTGAAATTCAAGGGAGGATAAATTCTTTTGATGATGCTTTCTAAGGTATGTTATTTACATGTCATCTCACCATTTTCGCAATGAATTTTTCTCTAGAATGATTCAGACCGTGAAATTGGAAGGAAGTTGAGGAAACATATCCAAGTAGTTGTGATAAAAATTTCAGCTTGTGGGCCATTGTATTTTTGGAGTTACACTCCGTGGAAAATAGGGTTTGTGTCTAGTCTTGAACTAGTCTAAAACAAGTCTTTCGGGTAAAAATGTCATAACTTATTCATAACATATCCAAATTCAGTAATACCAAATGTATTGGTTAGAATATATTCTGTATTATTCTTTGTACAATTTTCATATCCACACAACAAATATTTTGTGCATGGTACGCTCTACAAGTTCACCCTATAGAATAAGTTAGAATTCAACAAGGTATGTTATTTTTGCTATAACTGCTTTTCTGAGAGGTTACAAGTAGTGAAACCTGAAGGAATTGCACAAAAGACACTTAAGATCATTGTGTACTATTTTTATATCTTTATTCATTGTAGGTACATAGTTATGATTATTTCAAGTTAGGGTTGTTGACTAATCCAAAATTAGTCATGTGAGACTAAAGTAAAGTTCGATGAAAATGCTAGTCTCTTGTTGTTAAAGTTAAGGAAGGTTTGCAGGCATGTGATCATATACACCAAGTCTATAATAGAGTTACAAATCATATTTGGATGATGAAATTGATGATGGATTTTGGTTGAGGTACATGTTGGGTACACGGTTAAGACAAGTAGTTGATGAGTTGGCACATACATGAGGTGTATAGTTGATGATGTTGGTATATTTGATGAGTTGGCACATACATGAGGTGTATAGTTGATGATGTTGGTATATCTTGATGAATCATAGTTTATGTGTATTTGATGCATTATTGGTACATATTTGGTGCATGGTTTATGCACTCATTGATGGTACATGTTGAGGTACAGGTTGGTTCATGGTTGATGCACTCGTTGATGGTACAGGTTGAGGTACATGTTGGTTCATGGTTGATGCACCTGTTTATGTTAGATGTTGATTACATGTTGTTTGGTATAGGTTGTTACAAGTTGATTGGTTGTAGGCCAATGGTACAGGTTTTTACAGTGGTATATCTCATAGTGATAGTGTGATAGTGGTTACATCATTCTACTTCTACATCGGGGCGGTTGGATGGGGAAAGGATAGGTGGTTGTAGCCACCTTCCGGTTGTAGCTGGAGAACATAGGGGGTTGTGGCCTCCTTCTAGTTGTAGCAAGAGAATTGGGGAGTTGGAGCTTCCCTTGGGTTGTAGCCTAAGAATATAGGGGGTTGGAGCCTCCTTCCAGTTGTAGCAGGAAAACAAAGGAAGTTGGTGCTTCCAATGAATGTAATTCTTAAAGACATATATGAAAAATCATTCTTTGGTTTTATCCCACTTTGGGTTTCCACGTAAAAACAATCGTGTATTGTGTATGTGTATGATTGCTCATTTGTTCATTTTTTATTTACTCATAAATTATTGGATGATAATGCTACATTGATATAACATTTGCATTATATGGTTAAAAAGGATTAAATTTCTCTATTACTGATTCACCTCCCCCCTCAGTAATCCAACAATTGGAATCAAAGCAGGTTCCTTCAAGAAACAGTTTAACCAATAGAAGGAGAACATGGATTATTCTAAGAATTGAGTACCACTATTGAATGATTAGAATGGTTTAAATTATGAGATGTGGAGTGGAAGGACGAAAGTGTTTTTACAGGCACATGGGGTATTATATTTGGCTATCATTCGTTATAGGATATGATAGTTCAAAAAGGGAAAAGACTAAAACGAAGAAGGAATTGAAGAAGAATAAAAAAATAGAAATGGATTTTGTTTGGGAAGGATTACCTAATACGGTAAGAGAAAAGGTTGGTAAATGTTCATCAGCCAAAGAATTTTTTGATAAGTTACATGATATATATTCTTCACTCATCATAGATTTAGAAAATTCCAAAGAAGATGTAGGTATAGATCAAGAATAAATATGTTCACCATGTCAAACAGATTCAGAAGATGAAGAGTAAATAATCACCAGGGGTATGTTGTTTGGATTTAATTGTGAAAAACGTGTACATCTTGAAATAGAATGCCATGAAGGAAATGAGACAAAAAAACCAATTGAAAAGGAAGACAATGATGAAGAATAATTAATTGGTGCTTTATATGAACTAAGAGAAGAAAAAAATTCACTCAAGAAAGAATTGATGAAACAAAAGGAAAGTATTCACATTTTTGAAGAAGCCCAACAGGTCATCGAGAACCTAAGAACTCAGCTAGAAGAAGCCAGAAAGATTGAAGAAAATCTTGAATATCAAAATCAGTATTTGGAAGCCAACGTAGAAACACAGAAGGAAGAAGCAGAAATGAGAGAGAATATATTAAAAGATCATCTTAAGGAAAGAAATAAAGATCTAAACCAACTTGAGGCAGAGTTTGGTTAAGAAGAGAAAGGACTTGAAGAAGAAATAATCACATTAAAAATGCATCTTGAAGAAGTGAAAAGAACAAAATAACTCATGAAGTCTCAGATAATGAAGAAAGAAGAAGAGGTTGAGAAGATTGAAGAAGAAATTGTCACATTGAGAAGTAAAACCATCAAGATCAACAAGAACGTTGAAGAGACAGAAACATCCACATCATTTATAGAGAATGAAGAGAAGCACTGTAGGTTGATAGAAAAGAAGAATGAAGAAAATAGACAGAGTTATGCAGAAGTACTCAAAGGAATGAATCATGGTCAACCAGATTCTAAGAAAACTATTGAAGATACATCTTCAATAAGACCATCCATGTTCAAGCCATAAAGAAGCTTCAATCATGATCATGATCAGTCAAGGAAGAAATTCGAAAGGACTACACCACAAAGAAGATCATTCACTCCCAGGTATGCAATTTTATTTTATGGTCATTGTTTTTACTGTATTAATTTTGGACGTAAGGTTACATATTGCAAGGATTATAAAAGAAATGTTCAAGCAAGAAGTGCCTATGTGGCCCCACGTAATATTGAATGTTACAAATGTCATAACTATGGACACATAGCTAGTGATTGTAGAAGCATGATCAATACTTCCATGAAATAGAACATTGATATCATATATAAAAAAGTATGGATAAGAAAACACAAAGAACATGTGAACAAAGACCAAGTCCCATAGATCTCAAGATTGGGAATAAAACGAGATGAAGAAAATTCTATAGAGAAAGACGTCAGATACAAAAACTTTTAGAAAATAACTAAAAGAAAAGAAGGAAGGGTAAATAAGGAACAGGTTCAATAGATTGTACTTTCAGGAATTTTAGTGAAAGATTAATCCACATAAAGAAAGAAAGAATTCAGAGCTCAGAGAGATGATGAATCTACCAATGAAGATGATGACGAATACTAATCAGAGCAGGAATTGTTCTGAGCCATCTAGCTTAGAGACTCCCAGGTAATATGAATATTAGACAGGGGGAGTCTATGCGATAGCTGTGACAGACCAAAGAACCGTACTTCGAGAAGCTTGCAGAGTTTGAGTAGACAGATCCAGAGCAGTGAGTTAACAGAAGCAAAGTTTGATAAATTAATCAGTTGTAGTAGTGAAGACCTCATGATAGTATACTGATAAATGGGTCAGCATTATGGACAATTGTGCAGTAGAGTCTTGGATAGTATGGACAGAGATGGATTCCTAAGAACACTTAGTAGGTTTGGACATATATATGACAATGGATGAGAGAATCGATTCATAGATTGGTTCAAAGACAAAGGAACGTTATCATAATGGATGATAATTACACATGAAATGGATTGAACAATGCTGATGGATTCCAATTTGACAAATATTTTTGGACACATGAGTGCATACAACAATTCATATTCAAAACAAAGTAATGTTGATAAACAACAATGACAAAAATCCCTATGAGCTATGGAAAGAAAGACCAACAAATGTGAAGCAATTCATAGTATTTGGAAACAAATGCTACATCAAAAGAGAAGATGGCAGAATGGGAAAGTTTGACTCTCGTGTGGACAAAGGAGTATTTGTTGGCTACTCAAGTACAAGGAAAACATACAAGTGTTACAATCTAAGATTGAACAAAGTTGTGGAAATAATCAATGTAACAATTGATGAAATAGGTGGATGAGAATCAAAGGAAGAAGAAATTGAATGAAGATGGACATGTTACAAGGAAAAAATCTAGATTGGTATGTAAAGGATACACACAGGTTGAAGGAATCAAATTTGAAGAGACATTTTCCCTAGTTTTCAGAATGGAAGCAATCTGATTGCTCTTAGCTTATGCATGCTCCGAGAATATTAAAGTGTATCAGATGGAAATGAAATCATCTTTTTTGAATGGAGAACTTGAAGAATAAGTCTACATTGAACAACCGAAAGGATTTCAGTTGTCAGAGAACGCGGATTATGTGTGTAAATTAAAGAAGGCCTTGTATGGTCTAAAACAGGTTCCTAGAGCATGGTACTATAGACTGGATAAATATCTACAACATGCAGGGTTCAAAAAAGGAAGTGGAAACCACAACCTATACATCAAGGTGTAACATACCCGACCACCCAGAGGTCGGGTTACACCACTTAAACAGGATGCAACACACCCAACCACCCACATGCTAGGCATGTTGCAGTCTCAAGACTCAGTTATTTGATCTCTAATTCGAAAACAAAGGAATTCTCAACAATGTTAGAAGCATGCACGCCACATGCATAAGACAAGATCCATGTCACAGCATAAAAGAGATAAACAATGTGCCATGCACAACAAATAACCAACATACATGCATATTAGAATGCATATCTTAGAGATAATTAAATACACAATGGAATACATTAAACAGAAAACATGGAGAGCACTTATCTTTGCAAGTAAATGTTCACCAACTGGCTACAGACCAAGGACGTTCCTCCCAACCATATTTGTTGTTGTTCATTTACTCTCAACAACAGGTCACCCCCAAGCCAAGGCTATGAATCCACAAGGACAGGTCCTAGGCCAAGTCTAAATACACAGTAGTTGGCTAAGTATCTCTCAGGTTTCCCAAACTCACATTAATCCTAATTTCCAACTCTCTTTCCCCCTCAGCCTACACAACCCCAAGAAATGAACGCCTTTCTCTGCCATGCAGACCCTGAGGTTGTTCCATTTCTCTCTAGGGATCCAATGCTACTGGTCATGAAATATCCCTATCAGAAATTCCAAGGACTCTCAGCTGTGGAAAGTTCGATCCTAACTGCCATCAAGTTCATGCACACAGGCATCCATTCCCTTCGGGAATGATCAATAAATCATTAGATCCATTCAATGATGGATCTCCTCTTCCTGCCATTTATTTCCATGCTCATCCAAAGAGCACACGAACTAGCAGTAGTGAGTGAAGAGGAAGAAGAACGAGTGAACTAGTGAGAAGAGGACGAACCAAGGGAAGAATGACCCCAAAACATCCCCCAAGGGATGTTTAAATAATTACATGAAGACAAGAGCCACATGGCCTCCCTCCCAAGAAGCTCATGTAACCCCCTCTTCTCCATAAAATCAATTATGGGTAAATAAAATAATAATAACAAGAATTAGCCTCTCAAGCCCCCTCTCTCGTGGAATCATAGCCCCCTATCTCTTTTTTCCTTGTCGGTCTTGCAGTCAACAGTGTATTTTATTAATGTATAGGAAGTGTTACATTTCCTAGGTACTCTGGCCCCTTTTCAACTTTGTCGGCTCACCATCCTAAGTCATATTTACATAATACATTATAGTTTATAAGGGTTAGAATCAGGATGTTACATCCCCCTCCCCTTATTTTTGCACTGTCCTCAATGCACAACACCATTCCAATGTTATTAACATTACAATTCCAGGCCCTATTGCCTTAATTCATATAGGAAATCTAGCCCAATCTTATATACATAGGCACTCTGGACTAAAATATGTATGCATAGGCATTTCGACCCAAAACATGTATGATGATCTTCATAATTTATATTTCTGGAAGTAGTTCCAACCAACAAGCTCTCCTTCCCTCTTAGCCTTGCACAACCCAAAGAAATGAACCCCTTTCTCTTCCATGTAGTCCCTCAGGCTGTTCCACTTCTCCCCGACTTCAGTGCACTCGGCCAGGAAGTTTCAGAGTTGTGGGTTCCAGAACTCCAGTTGTAGCAAGTCCATTGGAATTTCTTCCTTCCATGCCTTTGTCATTTAGTTGCTCCAATATCACCTTCTTTTCTCTCATAGTCTGGTACTTTTCTATATCTTCAACATTCATTGCTTTCCTACAATATTTCAAATTAGTGAGCATGTCAGTTCAAAATTTGTGCATAAAATTCTCATTCTCTCTCATATTGTAACAATAAATTTTCATAATTCAATACAATACTTATCTGTGCGGTTCATGGATCTGCATCCATATGGTTATATCGTTAACTTGGCTCACTATTTTCCTTGATGTACCCATTTTGTGCATAAACCCAATCAAGAACTATCAAAGTATCCTATTCCTTGTGGTCACTCACTTTCCAGGCCTAGGCGCAGACATCCCCTTTTCTACTATGCAATCCCTTAGGCGATCCATATTGCCTAACCAAGAATCTCTTGCATAAGAATTTTTATAGGGACACATGGTTCTCATGTCACAACAATAGCCTTTTCCATGCTTTCCATCTTGCATATCCAACATCTCATCTGTATTATACACATACAGTTATCATGAGATATCATTATAACCATTTCAAACATAAATGTCAAATCTTTTTTATACATGGAAATAAAACTTTCCAAGCATGATATTTCTGCTCATAATGGTTGTCTCTGTAGCTGTAGATATTAGTCTTCCTTATGGGTTTACATCCCTGCCATATCCAAGACCATTCTACCTGTAATTTCTTCAATTTAGATTCGGCCAAAACAATTCATCAGTAACTATCAAATCATAATTCCCAAAACTGTTTTATATAGGAAAAATAAAATTTCTAGACATGAGCTTATGCTCATAACAATTTGACTCTTGTAGCAATAGGAATTGTTCTTCTTTATGGGATTACAACACTACCATATCCCATACCCCTTTCCTTCTTCAATTTCAACATTCCTCGGCCAAACAAATTGTCAATATCTCATGTACAAGATATAAAATCACAACAAAATCATTCAAAACAAAATCACAAAGTGCTCTCAAAATTATTTACAACTATAATTCAATTACTTCTATTAATCCAACTATCAATTGGAATGAACTCATCATTACATACACATGTATTATCAGTCACACAGACTTTTTATAATGCAATAGTTAATAATATAACAATCAATGTGCCAATACCCATGGTCACGTCTACACAATGCATCCATGCATTGACTACATAATACCACATAACTATGTCATGTATTCCACCATGATGAGTTGGAAGGTCTGGCCAACGATTCAACACATCATCCACACACTTCCTATTGCTTGCCTAACTATTTGGTTACCTTCCTTTTCCACCCAAACACAACACCAAGAATATAATCCTTAAGTTCTCTTCAGTGTTGGTAAAGAGGTTGCAATCCAAACATCAGATATGCAGTAGATACTATCGAGCACTCACATAGCACTATATCCCTTCCATATCCAACCATATTATGGTCTCACACATGACTATCTCTATAGATATTTGTTGTTATATACAGAGTATGTCTCCTCAATTACTTGGTTATGATCCCATAACCAATCATAACATAATATGCAACTGACATTTTTTTTAAGTGCATTCTAGCATCAACAACACTTACACACTCTGGGAATTCGCCCATTACATATCAATTTAAATACTGAAAATTAACTAAGGGAATCCTTACCTCGATCCCCTTCAACATGTATGCATCAATGGAAACTAAATGCATACATGCCTGGTTGTTACCAACCTACTTGTTGTTGTCTGACCAACTAAGATTTGTAGAAGCTCACAAGCTTCCCTCTTCATCATTTTGATCACCATTCCTACCATCCTCATGGGTCTTCACCTCGATGGAAATTATAAGCAACAACAACATCCACATATTTAACCCTATTGTATCATTTTTCCTGAATACATAATCCATCCTTAGTCATAATAAAAAATTATTTCATAATAACAGACTATTCTAAGTTCACCATCATGTTATATTCATATCCAAGCATGTACATATGCAAAATTACACATCTATATGCACCAATCATTTACTGTCAGCATGTCTACTAATGCATATGCAATTTATCTTCATTATATGCTTCATCCGCTCTAGTGCATTTTTGTTTCAATTCACTTATTTATTTATCTATTTCTGTTGTAGTTGGTTGTCCTCGAATTCCTTTAGATCCTTGATTCCTTGCATGATCCCATTCTTCTCATCTGCACTATGGTTCCCTGGGTCTAAACACTTTTCCATCCACGTTCCACCTGGCCATTCTTTCCCACTTAGTACCATTCCCCAATGGAAATCCATTTTCATTCAATGCCACTTTTGAAGTGAGAGAGCATTCCGATTCCTATGCATTGGCATCTTGCTTTCACTGTGAACTTTGATTTAAGCTTTTAGACAGTAGATAAGTCATATCTAACAAATCCTTCCCTAGAACTCCTATGCTTGACACATAGAGATTATTCACACACCACCTCTTAAGCTCTTTGTTTCCTTCCACATCAATCTTGCAACTGTCTACACATCTCTACCTTCAAGGCTATGGAGCCTTACTTTTCCTTTCTATGCCCATTAATGACATTATTCACCTGCTAGCTGCATGTCCCATATGAGGATTCTTTCTTTTGTAGTACCTCATCCAACTTTTGTAAGCAAATTCATGCCTCCATGACCCTAACATATGATCCTATTCTTGAATTTATCTGGTTATACCTCTAATCCTGATAAACCTGCAAGCAACCATCTTGTTAGAGCTATACATATCATACAAAAATTGTCAATTAAATTTACAGGTACCTTTTCATTTAAGTGATAATATTATTCTTTAATTAATATATTTTTTCCTTTTTATATGAATTAACTCTTTTTTAATCATGACTATGTGTCGGTTCTTTTGTCTTCATGAGTTTATCACAGACATGGATCGACTCATTATATCATACTCATACTTCTGTTGTGTTCTCAGTTCACAAACAGATCATATTTTGACCCTTTATCAATTCTCTGTATTATTCTAGTGTTAACTCTTTGTCTAATTAAATATTTATGAGGCACTTCCTTCAAACCATTTACATATGACCAGATGTAAAAAACCATGGGCTTATTGATTTGAGTGTTACCTCTTCTTTTCCATTTGTTTCTTAATGCAAAATCCCTTCTCCTAAAGCTGCATGACCTCCCGGTCAAGGTTCTTCAATCCCAAGTTGAATTGTCTCTCTGAAACCTTGATGATTTCATTTTGTATCTAAACACATGCCTTTCTGGATTTCTGGCATAGGTTCGATGGCCCCTGTGACCTTCTCCTTCACCCTTGTGAAAAATCTCAGAGTTGGCGCTAGCTCCTTTTTCTCTTGGCCCCTCCTTAGATGTGACCTTAGGTGGTGACCTCATGCAGACGCGCGATTATGGCCATGCTCAAAGGTGGTTTGGAACCAAAATAATTTTCTCCCTACAATTAACCTCGAGCCACCACATGTCCTTTTTTCAAAACCATGGTATCGATTGCGACCCACCCTCAACTTCGTAAATCCCAAGAACCTCCCGTCCCCGCAATGTGAGGTGATTGTTGAACTCATGATCTTGACAGTGCTTCTAAATGAACGACCGAGATCTACCTCTTGGGAACCAACATTTTAGATTTACCTCTCCCAGATCGACGGTTGTGGTCGTTTCGAAATTGTAGACTTCGGAATTCTCAAATCTCAAAATTTATTTCCCTTGAGATACACAGGATTCTGCCATGCATCCTTTTGAATTGGGTGGTGGGGAATTACTTCGAATGATTCAATTCTCCTGAAACAACCAAACTATTTCCATGTGTCTCCTTATTGGATGACCCATATTAAACTTGGACTTTGGGACTTCGAAAGTAACCGCTGCAAGGATCAACGACTGCAATTCCTTCGGGCCTTCGGACTTTGGAAAACTCAAACTTCAACTTTTTCCCCATGGATTGACGACTATGATTTGTTCGAGTCTTCGTAATTTAGAGAACTCAACTCTCAACCTTCACGTTTCCCCGAAGTGCGTGGATTTCTACTGCACGTCCTCCTGGATCGGACGACTACAATTCACTTTGGATATCTGGGGTTCGAAAATCTCAATTCTAAACTTCTCCTTGCTCTCCTTTTCCCAGAGAGCTTTCACACCGAGCACACAATCAGTTGATGCATGTCCTCCTACAGATCAATGGTCCCTGACTACTTATTCTCTTCGGAGGTTTGTTGCTCGAGTACTAACATGTCACATCACTACATGCCTTTCAATTTGCAGGGACATGCATCGGGGGTTTGGAGTAACCCACTTTTCTCCCCGCAATTATCCTGATGTTGACACATAACCCCTTGGTGAAACCATGGTTTGGATTGCAGGACGGCCTTGGGAAATTATCTCCCATGCAACTTGGTACCCCACAATGCCTCTTGTCCGTTGATCTCTCTCTCCCATGGGATCCGACATTTTTGACCTTAACCCTTGCTTCCTTTACATCGGATGACCCCTGTGCACATGTCATCTGATCCAACAATCTTAGATCTCTCCTGATCCTACAGTGGCGATCACTCCCAAATTCAAAGGGGGAAAGTCACGATCCTTCGAACCCCTTACAACAAATCTATGTCGATCTAACTTTTGCATAGATTATGCAACGCCATTCCTCCTGAGATTTTCAACTTCACGGTCAGAATTTGATCTCAATCATGAGACTCTCACCAACAAACCCAGCCCATACCATCCCAGTTTTTCAACTAGAAGCTCTGATACCAATCTGTAACATATTTGACCACCCAGAGGCCGAGCTACGCCACTTAAACAAGCTGCAACACACCCAAACACCCACATGTTAGGAATGTTGCAGTCCTAAGACTTAGTTCTTTGATCTCTAATTTGAAAATAAAGGACTTCTCAACAATGTTAGAAGCATGCACACCACATGCATAAGACAAGATCCATGCCACAACATAAAATAGATAAAAAACATGCCATGCACAACAAATAACCAATAGACAAGCACATTAGAATACATATCTCAGAGATAATTAAATACACAGCGAAATACATTAAACATAAAACAAAGAAATCATTTATCTTTCCAAGTAAACATTCACCAACTAGCTGTAGGCCAAGGACGTTCCTCCCAACCATAGACGTTGTTGTTTATTTACTCTCAACAACAGGTCACCCCCGAGCCAGGGATATGAATCCACAAGGACGGGTCCTAGGCCAAGTCTAAATACACAGTAGTTGGCTAAGTAACTCTCAGGTTTCCCAACCTCACACCAATCCTAATTTCCACCTCTCTTTCCACCTCAGCCTACAGAACCCCAAGAAATGAACACCTTTCTCTGCCATGTAGTCCCTGCGACTATTCCATTTCTCTCCGGGGCTCTAGTGCTACTGGTCAGGAAATATCCCTACTGGAAATTCCAAGGAATCTCAGTTGTGGACAGTTCCATCCGAACTGCCATCAATTTCATGCACATAGGCATCCATTCCCTTCGGGAATGATCAATAAATCATTATAGCCATTCAAAGATGTCTCTCCTCTTCCTACCATTTTTTTCCATGCTCATCCCAAGAGCATAGGAACTAGTAGTAGTGAGTGAAGAGGAAGAAGAACGAGTGAACCAGTGAGAAGAGGACGAACCAAGGGAAGAATGACCCCAAAACAACCCCCAAAGGATGTTTAAATAATTACATGAAGACAAGAGCCACATGGCCTCCCTCCCAAGAAGCTCATGTAACCCCCTCTTCTCCATAAAATCAATTATGGGTAAATAAAATAATAATAACAAGACTTGGCCCCTCAAGACCCCTCTCTCGTGGAATCATAGCCCCCTATCTCTTTTGTCATTGTCGGTATTGCAACTAGCGATGTATTTTATTAATGTATAGGAAGTGTTACATTTCCTAGGCACTCCGTCCCCTTTTCAAATTTACCAGCTCACCATCCTAATTAATATTTACATGATACCTTATAGTTTATAATGGTTAGAACCGAGATGTTACACAAGGTAACTCAAGATGGTATTTTATTAATTAAATTTTGTGTTGATATTATTTTTGGAAGTAATGATGACAGGTTAAGCCATAAATTTGCAAAGGATATGCCGAATGAATTTGAAATGTCATTGCTCGAAGAACTATCCTTCTTTTTCGGTCTTCAGGTACATCAAAGAAACCAAGGAATTTTTATTTCTCAAACTAAGTATATTAGAGAAATGATAAAGAGTTTCATAATGGAAGATTGCAAACCAGTTACCACTCCTATGCAAACCAGTTTCAAGTTGAGCAAAGATGATGATTCAAAGTATATAGACAAGAGGAAATACAGGTCAATTATTGGTAGCTTACTATATGTGACAACATCTAGAATAAATGTAATGCAGGCAATTGGACAGGTGGCACGATTTCAAGCAGAAACAAAGGAATCACATGTATTAGCAGTGAAGAGGATTTTCAAATATCTCAAAGGAACATAAGAGCTTGGATTATGGTATCCAAAAGGAAAGGATCTATCACTTATTGCCGACACAGATGTAGATTGCACAGGTTTCATTGATGATCGATGAAGCACCAGTGGAGAAGTGTTCTACTTGGGTGAGTGTATAGTATCTTGGCTAAGAAAGAAACAATCATCATTATCTTTATCTATAGCCAAAGAAGAGTATATTGCAGCAGAAAAATGTTGTACTTAGGTTCTATGGATGAAATAAAATTTGATAGATATACAGGTTGAGTATGATGAACCCATTCCAATCTATTGTGATAATACAAGCGCCATCAGTATCTCAAAGAACCTGGTGATGCACTCAAAGACGAAGCACATTCCAATAAAGTATCACTTTCTATGGGAATAGGTTGCAGATAATAACATCAGAGTTGAATATGTGGGCACAAAATAACAAGTGGCAGACATATTTACAAAACCATTTCCAAGGGAAGCCTTTAAGTATTTTTGCCTGAGACTTGGAGTAATTTCTACTCCAAAATGAATGTTTTTGAATGCTTATCGTATATGTCTTAGATTTACACAAGGAAGCACCATAAAGAGGACAGTTCAGTTTGGGGGATTAGTTTTAGGAAGATTTAATTGAAGGGGATTATCCCCAAGGACAGTTCAGTTAGGGGGAGCAGCCCCAGAAGGAAATATACCTTTTCCGTTGATGAAAAAGGGGGAGAGATTTATCAAATGCAAAGGAAAATGCTTGGAGAAATATCAAAGAGGCATGGTTCTAGGGGGAGTGATGGCCACAGTGGGAGAATGAGTGATATGAATTTAGTATTGCATCAGGGTGTTTCCATCAATGCCAAAGGGGGAGATTTTTTATTAATTGGGTTGGTTTTCATTGAGGTCGACCCTTGAAGAAATTCTGGTAGCAAATTTCGGTAGCACAAAGGTTTAGGTAATGGGCCCAAGTTTGTTTGATGGATAATAGTATGATTTTTTATATATTTGTAGGAAATACTATTCTATATGGATAGTACATGTCATGCAATTTCCAGTGGTATGTGGAACGTCACATAACTCCTCATGGTTAGAGAGTTATGGCCATGTGAAGTTGGAGAACCCTCATGAGTCATCTAGAAGCCCCAAAAGGTCAAAGTAGTCAAAGTGGTTGCAAAGAAGAAATTATTTAAATAATAAAGTGAAGTGATGAGTGTACTATAAGTCAAAGTGGATACAAAAGAAATTATTTAAATAATAAAGTTAACGGACAAATTACTAAGTGGACAAGTGGTTGGAAGTGGGTTAGCCCTAAAATAAGGAAAGTGGGTTAAGATGGTTAGAAGATAATTTAAATAATAAAGTGAAGTGACGAGTTTAATATAAGTCAAAGTGGATACAAAATAAATTATTGAAACAATAAAGTTAATGGAGAAATTACTAAGTGGACAAGTGGTTAGAAGTGGGTTAACCCTAAAACAAGGAAAGTGGGTTAAGAAGGTTAAAAGGTATATCTCATAGTGATAGTATGACAGTAGTTCCATCATTCTACTTCTATGTCAGGGCAGATGGACAGGGAAAGGACAGGTGGTTGTAGACACATTCTAGTTGTATCCAGAGAACATACAGGGTTGTGTTGATTATTTGGGTTGGTTTTCATTGATTTCAATCCTTGAAGAAAGTCCGGTAGCACAAAGGTTTGGGTAATGGACCCAAGTTTGTTTGATGGAAAATGGTATGATTTTTGATATATTTTTAGGTAAGACCATTCCAGATGGATAGTACATGTCATTCTAGTTCTGGTGGTATGTGGAACGTCACATAACTCCTTACGGTTAGAGACTTATGGCCATGTGAAGTTGGAGAAAGGTTTGGGTAATGGACCCAAGTTTGTTTGATGGATAATGGTGAGAATATTGAATATCTATAGGTGAATGAGGTAACCAAAGGATATCTAAGGCAAATTTCAGAGGGAAGGTGAAGTAAATAAGGCCAAAATTCAAGGGATGATAAATTATTTTGATGATGCTTTCTAAGGTATGTTATTTACAGGTCATCTCACCATTTTCACAATAATTTTTTTTCCAGAATGATTCAGACCATGAAATTGGGAGGCCATTGAGGAAACATATCCAAGTATCTATGATACAGATTTTAGCTTGTGGTTCGTTTTATTTTTGGAGTTACACGTCGTGGAAAATAGGGTCTGTGGCTAGTCCTGAAACTAGTCTAAAACAGGTGTTTCGGGTAAAAACGTCATCAAATTTTCATAAAAGATCAAAATTCAGTAAGACCAAATGTATTGGTTATAGTACAATATTTAGTATTCTGTGTACAATTTTCATATCCATACAAGAAATATTCTGTGTGGGGCAAGCTCTACAAGTTTTCTCTCTAGAATAAGCCAAAATTCAACAAGGTATGCCATTTTTGCTATAAATCCTTTATGAGAGGTTCCAAGTAGTGACATCTAGAGGAATTGCATAAAATACATTGAAGAACATTGTGTACCATTTTCATATCTTTATTCATTACAAATACATAGTTATGATTATTGCAAGTTAGGGTTTTTGACTAATCCAAAATTAGTCACGTGAGACTAAAGTAAAGTTTGATGAAAATTCTAGTCTCTTGTTGTTAAAATTAAGGAAGGTTTGAAAGTATGTGATCATATACACCAAGTCTATAATAGAGTTACAAATCATATTTGGATGATTAAATCGATGAGGGATTTTGGTTGAG
>CBVK0100634050.1:0-10341 GCA_900067695.1 Picea abies | reverse complement strand
TGTACTAACTGGAGAGGTTTTTCTGTTGAAGGAAAGTTTTTAGATTTGAATTGAGTGCGAGTAAGCTTTCCTATCTAGCAAGGTTTACAAACAGAGTCGTATGGATTTGATATCTTCAGAAGATCTTTTACTGCCCCATTGTTTCTGAGCTTGATTATATGATAAAAATTTAGGTGTCCAAGTCTCCTATGCCACAACCAACTTTCATCATACTTTCTTAAGTGGCATTCTTCTTTTTCTTCTTTTAACACATAGACATTGTTTTCTGTTCTTATCCCTTTTGCAACTAGCTGTCCCGAATTCACAGATTTTATTCTATAGTCTTTAGAGGTAAAAATGACTTCACATCCTCGGTTATAGACTTGAATGACACTAAGAAGATTATGTTTCAGACCTTCTACAAACATCACATCTTGAGCTTTCCCTTTGCCATTACTCAAACTTACCATTCCTTTACCTTTTATTTTTCTTGGTGCATCATTTCCAAAAGTTACATTCCCTGATTTGCTTTCACTTAGAGTTAGAAACTTACTTTTGTCTCCAGTCATATGTTTGGAACATCTACTTTCAATATACCATTGATTCTTTTGTCTTTGGGCTAATAAAACTAGTCCACCCTTGTCATCTTCTTTCTTCTTCCAAACCTTGACATTTTCAACAGTGGGGATCAAATCTAGCTTGTAATTCCTTAAGCGACAGTTTGCATCTTTATGTCCATAGTTATGACAGATGTAACATTCGGGTTCACTAAATAGAAGATCATAGCGATTGTTATGCTCATAACTATTGTCATGTTTATCCTGCATCCTTTTCCCAACCATCGCATGATTTATATTCTAAGGTTGTTTGTTTCTTGGTTGTCTCGATCTTTGTTGTGGAAGATGGTTATTCGTTGACTATCTTGATTGTTCATATCTAAATCTTAAAGAACAGTTTATAACTTTGTGACCAAAATTAGAGCAGAAAAACAATAACCATAGAAAAAACCTTTGTACCTTGAAAACGTCTGTCTTCTTTGAAGAGGTCGATTTCTTTCATGCCGATAATCTCTCTGATCTACAAATTTGTTTCTGATACTTTTTCTTTCATTCCTTCTTGGCAGCTGATTTTATTTCTTTGTTTCTGCAGAGTGACTGTTTTCAATGTTTGAGGATTTGACAAACTTGATAGGTTCTATATTACTTGGATGATCACTACTTGATCCTTCTTCATACCCCAATCCAGATTTCAACTTTGGGTTTCTTTGCTGATTTAGAATGGAGGTTAATCCTTCTGAGGCTTTAATACTTGGCAGATTTTGGTGATACAATCCCTTAAACTTCTCCATTTCTTTTCTGGTTTTTACTATCTCTTCTTCTAAGGCTTCACACCTCGCTTTCTTCTCTGACAACTGTTGTTTCATTATGTCTTCTATTTTCTTATATCTGAGCTTTCTTCACACTGCACGTACTGTAGTTTCACCTTTCTACAATTCAACTCATTTTTTAGTCAGAACAACCAACAATGCACAATCACTTCATATTTCTTTTATCCACTGCTACCACTTTAGTTACCCCTCAAATCCCTAGAATAACACTTCAACAACTGAAACGCCAATCGTCCAAGAACCATGATTCGGTTATGCTAACTGAATCGTAACTGAACAATTAGCCGTGAGGTGAGATAGTAGCCCTCCGATCATATTTGAATTCAACCTGCACCATTGGATTACAAGAAACAAAATGTCTTTCGCATTTCGTATTTCGGCAATTCGCGATTTCGCATGTCGCAAATTCCTGTTGCGAAGCATCTCGACTCTCCAAGTCGCGATCCCTGAAATGGATCCAGATCAACGGTCCATAAAACTTCATAATCTGATCCCTTCTTTTCCTAATCGAACGACTAATGGGATTTGGGTGTTTTTCCCTTCGAGTATTCAAGACTCACAATAGTCCCTTTCGGCATTTCACGATTTCGGCAATTCTTGTGATGAGATATCTTGACGCTCCATGTTGCAATCCCCGAAACTCTAAAAATCCATGTCGCGATCCCCGAAACTCCATGTCGCAATTTCACATTTCACGATTTTTGTGGTAAAGTGTTTTGACACTCCAACTCCCGGTAACCAAAACCTACACCAAAAGGTGTTTTTCGCATTTTGGCATTTTGGCATTTCGGCATTCCTGTGGTGAAGTGTTTCGACACTCCAAATCCTAGTATCTGGAACTCCGAAATGGAGTTATTTCCTGGTCTGTGAAACTCTTTATTGATGTGCCTATTTCAGGATTTCGACATTTTGCATTTCGTGACTTCGGGACTCTTGTGATGAAGTGTCTCGAATATTGACTCCTCCAACTCCCGGTATCTAGAACTCCGATTTCCCAGTCTTTGGAACTCCAAAATGGAGTCTTTGACATGCTCTGATCTGTCGCATTCTAGGATTTTTTGCTGTGAGTTGCTTCCTTGACTCTTAGAGTTTACGGTTCGGATCTTTCCATGTGATCATCGTTGCAATGCTGGTCTTGCCACTTTCTCTTATTCATCATCATCGGCTGAGCTTGCCATCAATGACAAACACATACTTTGCCTTCTATTTTCCCATAATAAATATGCCAACAATTGGTGTATGGTTGATACACTTGTTTATGGTACAGGTTGATTACAGGTTGTTTGGTACAAGTTGATGCATGATTGATGCACTTGTTTATGGTATAGGTCGATTACAGGTTATTACAGTGGTATATCTCACAGTGATAGTGTGATGGTGGTTCCATCATTCTACTTCTACGTCAGGGCGGTTGGACGGGGAAAAGACATGTGGTTGTAGCCACCTTCTGGTTGTAACTGGAGAACATAGGGGGTTGTGGCCTCCTTCTAGTTGTAGCTAGAGAATTGGGGAGTTGGAGATTCCCTTGGGTTGTAACCTGAGAAACTAGGGGGTTGGAGCCTCCTTCCAGTTGCTGCTGGAAAACAAAGGAAGTTGGTGCTTCCAATGAATGTAATTATTCAAGACATATAAGAAAAATAATTATGTGGTTTTCTGTCGCTTTGGGTTTCCACGTCAAAACAATGGTTTATTGTGTATGTGTATGATTTCTCATTTGTTCATTGTTTATTTAATATGCAATTATTGGATGATAATGCTACATTGATAAAACACTTTCATTTTATGGTGAAAAATGATTAAATTTCTCTATTACTGATTCACCCCACTCTTAATAATCCAACAATTGGTTTCAGAGCAGGTTCCTTCAAAAATCCGTTTAACCACTAAAATGTAGATCATGGAGAGAAAAATCATGTATAAAAATGGAATACCATAGTTTGATGAACACAAGTATGCATTTTGGAGCATAAGGATGAAAACATATATACAGGCACATGGATTTAAAATTTGGCAATCAGTTGTAGATGGATACAAAGAACCAATAGTTCCATTGACAAATGAAAGAGAAATAAAACTCGGTCAAAATAATTCCAAAGCCACAAATGCACTTATGAATGGTATTTGTGAATCGATATTCACCAAAGTTATACATTGTAAATATGCTAAAGATATTTCAAACAAACTTCAAAATATTTATGAGGAAGATTCAAATTTCAAAGCAACAAAGATTCAAACTTACAGAGGTCAGTTCGAACAACTAAAGATGAAGGAAGATGAGAATATTGCAGCTTATTTCTTACAAGTCGATGAAACAATAAATGCAATCATAGGATTGGGAGAAGAAATCAAAGAATATGTAATTGTTGAAAAGGTACTAAGATCTCTTCCTATGATATTTGACCCTAAGATATCAACACTAGAAGAAAGAGCAGATCTAGACTCAATAAGCATGGACGAACTACATGGAATCTTCAGAGCATATGAAATGAGAATTGAACAGGAAAATCCAGATATAAAAGAAGCAACTTTCAAAGCATCCAAAAGTTCAAAGAAAAAGTGAAATCAAAAGGAAAAATAACATATCAACAACAGTGACATCTTAGAAGATGATGAAGAAGTGGCCAACTTCGTCAGAATATTGAGCAAGGGAACCAACGATAGATATAGAGGTAATTTTCCTTTGATTTGTTTTAATTTTGATGGTATTGGTCATTTTTCTAACAAATGTCCTCATAATAAAAATAAGAGGAATGATGAAGATTACTCAAATATAGAACAAAAATATAAAGGAAAAGGAAGCATATTTTTTTTTTTTCAAAAAAATATTATGCACTAAAGAAGACATATCATCATCAGATGAAGATGAAGTCAGTGACAGTGAGAGAGAAAGATTTCTATGCATGGAAGTAGAAGACTCTGACAAAGAAGACACTAAAGAAGAATATGAAGACACTGAATAATAATTGTTGTGTGCCATAGAAGTTATAAGAAGAGAAAATATGAAAAACAAGAAGCTACAAGAGGAACTAGACAAGAAAGAAGACACTCAGGAACTAGAACAAATGATCACAAATTTGAAGGTTCAAATAGAATAAGATAAAAGAATTGAAGAAGCACTCAAAGAACAACTAGAATAAAGAGACAAGATCATTGAAAAATTGGAAGCAAAGATTGTCACATTAAGAAAGGATATTCAAAAGAAAAATATGCAAAACAACTCAAAAGTTTTGGATGACATTATCAATAGTGAAAAACCTCATCATGACAAGTCTAGACTTGGATATAATTAGACAGAAAAGGGATCAATCTCCAAAACAACAGAACAAGAAACATATCAAAAATGTTATGTAGAAACAATCAAAGGGGATAGGAATATCTACAAGGAAGATTACAACGACACTCCTCCACCGAGAAGATTCAGATTTCAAATCAACAACTGACAGATAGGCCTGAAAAAGAAGAAGGATTTAGAAGAGAAACTCCTTTCATAAGATCTTCAATTCCTAGGTATCAAACTATATTTTTTGTTTTATGTTATGCATGTAATAATTTTGGACATAAATCTATGAATTGCAGAGCTAACAATAGGAACATAAACAACCTTGAAATTCATACACAAAAGGGTTATCCAAGAAGCCTTAGTGAAACACACAGAACAAGTTACAATAGGTTTGAATCATTGAGCATTGAAGTGGAATGCGACAAGTGTAAAAACTTTGGATACATGGCCAAAGATTGCACAATGACAGTTCCTCTTAGATAACCACAATAGAACAACATCAATCATCGACAAGAATCTTATAAGAGAACATGGATAAGAAAGCATAATCTGTAAAGTTCCCCTAGCCAACCAAAGGCCAGAGTGTGCCACTTCAGAGAAATCACTCATGCCCTAACACCAGTCGGTAACATTCCCAGTAATCAACTGAGTTATGCCACCTATATTTACTCTTTAAACTACATGCAGCTAAAACATATATATACAACATTCTTGTAGAAGCTTTACAGATAAACAAAAATTTTCTTTCTGTAACATACGAATTTTATATTGAAATAATAGTAACTACAGATATGCAACATTTACAGGAAATTACCTATAAGCACACAAGCAATCATAATCACATATATGATAAAATCGTAACATAGGCATGTAAATAGAAAATCAACATATCATTTTATCATACAATTGGTACTTATCTTAGAAAGACTGTCACCAACTTCTTACAGACCGTCCACGAACCTCCCAGCCATAGACTACACTATTCATCACTCTCAATAGTGAGTCACCCCCGAGATGGGACTGAACTCCACCTAGGGTAAAGGGTTCCTATCTAGGCTGAGGCTCAAGGACAACAAGAAAGACTTTGTCTCAGGTGCCCACTCAACTAATATCCTACAACCTCTCATTCCCCACATGCCTGTCCCACCCAAGGAAGTGTGCCCCTTCTCTGCTCAACAATCTCTCGGCTTCCCCACTTCCCTTCTAGGGATTCAACAATAGGCTGGACCAGAAGTCTCAGAGCACTGTAGTTGTAGTTTAGCACCTTCGAGAATCAATCCCCAACAATTCTCTCACTCAGAGAACTAATCACGGGCCTAACAACCCACTTCTTCAATCCCGATCCAAGCTAACCAGGTACACCAACCAAAACAGGTATGGGAACGGGTTCCAGAATGGTGAAATGGTTGTCTCAAAGATAACAGAATGTGTGAGTGAACATGGTCGTGGAATCATTGACTGAATAACTCAGTGTGTACAGGAATCACTGTGAACTCTTCATGAAAAGTGATGGTGAGGATGATGGTCAGGCTCTGGTTTGGAATCCCATGGAAAAATCCCCCCAAATGAGCTAAGTCCCCCCACGATATGAATGCATGTCCCCAACTTGACACTTGTCATATCGGAAGTTACTTTGGTCCACTTGTCTCCAACTTTAGAACTTAGGATAAAATAATTATCCATACTTTACATTTTAGGAATATTAATATAATATTCCCTTAACTTTTGGCCCTCCCTTTCCCTAACTGGTGAAGTTCAGTCCCCCATCTCTTTTATCATGGTCAGTCTACGTGCAACGATGTATTTTATATTAATCATGAGTCATGTACAAAGTAGGCGCATTGGCCCTTGACATCTAGGCATTCAGGCCTAATACCAAAACATAAGTGTCCCAACTTATAATAAATGGCTCACGAACCTATAATACATATCATATACATGAGGCTCATTGTCCTCCATACTGCGCGCACCTTAGTTACTGCGTGTGGTATCCTGCGATGTTCATATTACATCATTTTACTGCGCAGTTCATGCGTGCACTATGCCACATGATGTGCATTACCAAATGAGGTCAAAACAACTCACCAGCTTAAGTATATTTATATTACATTTACAATTGGGTTCGGTTGAGGGATATTACATAATCAGTATAGCAATGAAGAATGCACACTCGCTCTACAAGATAAGGAGAATAAATGTGGTTGGTATGTTGACAGTGGTTGTTAAAAACACATGACAGGTAATAAATACATGTTTATTACATTAAGAAAGGAAAGCGATGGATTAGTATTCTTTAGAAATGATGATTCAGCTAAAATAATTGGAAAAGGCATAGTCAGAAATGGAAACAAGAATACCAAGGAAAAAAATGTTCTATTGTAGAAGATATGAAACATAATCTTCTAAGTATGAGTCAAATGTGTGACCAAGGTCATAAAGTTACTTTTGATTCAGAAAAGTGCGAGATAAGAAAAGAAGGTTCAAGAAAATTGATTGCAACAGCTGCAAGAACTTCAAGCAACATATATGTACTAAGTGAAATTGGAAATGAAAAGTGTTGTCTAAGAAAGGAAGATGAAAGTTGGATATGGCACAGAAGAATGGTTCACATACACTTTGATAACCTTGTATTCAAGAGCATAGGTTACAAAGAAAAAGAGATTAAGAATGCAATGAGGAAATCTCTAGAAAGATAAAATAATAGACCTCAACAACGAAACAACCAAACCTCGAGCCCCACTTCCTACCTAACTTACATCCAAGGAGTTACTGATAAAATTTCTAAAATCATAAACAAGAAAGATATTAAAACCTCATTCAGACTGCTTGATACCACCAAACAGAAATTGAGATCAGTAAAAGACAAACTTGACCAACTTAATTGCAAAGGAGTTTACATAGTAGAGTGCTCATGTGGCAAATTCTACATTGGAGAAATAGGCTTCTCTTTTCACACCAAGATTAAAGAGCATGGTGCTGACATTAAGAATGAACGAACTCGTACCTCAGAACCAACCAAACACTCTATCACAACAAAGAATCATATACGCTTATAAGATACCAAAATCTTAGCTAAAAAAGACCACCCCCTTAAACGCCGAATTAGGGAAGCTATCGAAATCATTAAGAATCCAAATAACCTAAACAAAGACAATGGCCTGAAGATGAGTGATAGTTGGATCCCACTCATTCGAGAAAGAAGACAATAATTTCTTACCTTAATCTCCTATAAAATGTGTAAACACTATTAAATTAATTCTAATGTAATCCTAAACTAACATTATTAATATTAATATCACTATCTATTGAATTAAACCTAATTGCAACCTAAAATAGCATATAACCTTAAGAATAACATTCATTTTAATTGAATTAACAAATTCCTCATAACTCACCACTTAAATATTAATTAACAATTATTTTATTATAGACATAATTTTCTTTTAATTCTTTTTTAGCAAACCCTAGGGTTTCACCTAGCTGACTTTAGGCCTCCTCCACTCCATTTTTTATAATTTTTAGTAAACCCTAGGTTATTACTTAGCCGACTTTAGGTTCCTCCCCTCCACCTTAGTATTTATTAGAGCTCCTCTCTTGGTTTTTTCCTCAGGATTTTATGTCCTGAAGATGGATCCTATTGTGTATTCGAAACATCGACATACAATAATGAATACTATGGTTCTTCCGAATAATTCTGAAAAAAATTCCCACCACATAAATCTTAGCTTTCAAAAAGGAAGCAGTTAGAGAAATGCCCTAGATTATGAAACCAACCAACACTTTATGCAAGCAATGTCAACAAGGAAAACAAACAAAGACCAGGTTTAAATCAAAAGAATATTCAACGACAAGACCACTGGAAATTGTGCATATTGATCTAGTTGGACCAATTACAACGAAGAGTTTAAAAGTTCAGAAATACTTTATGTTATTAGTTCATGATTATACAAGAATGACTGCAGTTTTCTTTCTCAGGAATAAGTCAGAAGCTTTTGAAAACTTCAAGGTCTACAAGGAATTGGTTGAAAATGAAATGGATTCAAAAATCAAATGTTTGAGATATGATAATGGAGGAGAGTTCACTTCAAATGAATTTATGGACGACTGCAAAAAACATGGAATAAAAAATAAATTCTTCATTGCTAGGACACCTCAACATAATGGAGTTGTTGAAAGAAAGAACATGATAGTACACGAAATGGCTCAAACAATGTTAATGGATTCCAAATTGACATATATCTTTTGGACACATGCAGTGCATACAACGATTCACATTCAAAACAGAGTAATTCTCAGAAACAACATTGAAAAAACTCCCTACGAGCTATGGAAGGAAAGACCAACAAATGTGAAGCACTTCAGAGTATTTGGAAGAAAATGCTACATCAAAAGAGAAGATGGAAGAATGGGAAAGTTTGACTCTCGTGTGGGAAAAGGAGTACTTGTTGGTTACTCAAGTACAAGGAAAGCATACAAGTGTTACAATTTGAGGTTGAACAAAGTTGTGGAAAGAATCAATGTAACAATTGATGAAACGAGTGGACGAGAATTAAAGGAAAAAGAAAATGAATCAATGGAATGTCTTTATGAAGAAGAAGCAAAAGATAAAGAAGAACTAGAAAGGGAAGATGAAAAGGATCAGAGAGAAGTAGAAGAGAAAGTTTAGCAAGTGCCTCCAAAGACACCTAGAAAACGAGTACAGAAGAATCATCCTTCAGATCACATTATCGGAAACAAAGATGCAGGAGTTGAGACTAGAATAAGAATCCATTCACCAGAACAAACTCACCTAACACTCTTATCTACGATTGAACAAAACAATTTTGAAGAGGCTAGCAAGGATGAATTTTGGAATAAAGTCATGGATGAAGAATTGGATCAAATAGAGAATAATGACACTTGCAAACTGGTTCCAAGACCAAAGAATAAGAATGTAATTGGCACAAAGTGGGTATTCAGAAATAAATTGAATGAAGATGGACAAGTTACAAGGAACAAAGCTAGATTGGTATGTAAAGGATACACACGGGTTGAAGAAATCGACTTTGAAGAGACATTTGCTCCAGTTGCCAGAATGGAAAAAATCTGATTGCTCCTAGCTTATGTATTCTCCAAGTGTAAATGTGTTGAATCTACAAAAAATAGATCTAGCTAGAAAATACCACACACATTTGTAGAGAGAAATTGAGAAAGAAGAAGCAAGAGAGAAAGAATGGAAGAATTCTCATTAATCGTATTTCACACTCAAAGAGTGAATAATTTACAATAGATATAGGATGCATGAGTAACTAATGAGACATAGTGGTGGTCTAGATTGATCTAGACACACACCAACAACTACGGGAGTAAACTGCCACCTAGTCTAGTCTCTCAGGCAGTTACAGGAGTGAACTACCACCTAACTGAGTTAACTAGTCAACTAGTCTTCAGTTAACTGACTGAATAGAGAGTAGTGAGGAGTTAACTCAGGAAAGGAAGACTAATGCGCCAGTCTAGTGATGATCCCAAGGAAAGTGCACATTATCATGGTGATGATCCCAATGTTTCATGGTGACAAAACCAATGCAACATCTAAACTNTGAAGTGTCAACTGAAAGAGAATATTCTCTAGGTGGAATATTCTCCCCTAAAATATAGGAGACTGGATAATGACTAATTATGAATAATAAACAAGGAAAAACCTTAGGAAAAATAA
>CBVK0100634049.1:0-17573 GCA_900067695.1 Picea abies | reverse complement strand
CAAGCAGAAGACGGCATACGAGATCGGTCTCGGCATTCCTGCTGAACCGCTCTTCCGATCTCACTTAATTAATTCCAGGATCATGCATTAGTTGCTAATTCATGCATAAATAAAAAGGACCATTTAAGCCTACCAATATAATGCATCTCCCTCCACGCCTCCGCCATCAACCAACGTAGAATTTTTTGCAGAGATTCAACTATAGGTTTCTTTGAATTACATCCATTACATCTGTTATATTCTTTTGAGTCATTGTGTATGAGCTCATTTTGCGCACAAAGAAGTTAGGATCACCCAGAGGAGCAAGACAAGCAATATGGGGAAATCCTCCAAGGTCCAGTGAGTATTAAGCGACATTTTTAGCAAGCATTATAGGTATGTATCAGCTTGTGGGTGTTTTATGCTTCAGTTCACATGTTTTCGTCCAACATTACTATGAACACATGTCTAAAATATCGTTTTCAGCTACAGGAACAATGCCCCTGAATAAACCCTCCACCAGGAAATACCCAGGGGTGCAAAAGCTACAAGAACTAGGGGTGGGAGAAGGTTCCTCTCAACCAGTTGTAAGGCAATTGGAATTTTCTCCAAAGCCAGTGCCCGTCATAAAGACAACCACCAAGAAGGCCTTCATCCAGCCCCCAACCTTTGGAGACACAGAGGTGAACATTGGGACCAAAACAATATTCCCTCATTGGGAAGAACTATTTAAGAAAATCAAGAAGGAGAAACCCCCTAATTATACCCCACACAATGATCCTAATATGAGAAAACTTGACGATGAATTTCTCCTGAATGTCTGCAAGGCTTATTTGTACATGGTGGCAAGCCAAAATCTGGTATTTCCCTGCATCGAACTCTTGAAATGGCTTATACTAATGCATAGAGGTGTTTAATTAACGACGAAAATGGTAGATGTGTCGGGGTTTTCGTCCCAATAGAAGTTTAGAGTTACTACAATCTCAAGGAGCTGGAGGAACATTTAAACAATGAATTTGTTTTGAGTTTCTATTAGAATCATGACACTAGCAATATTATGGTGTTCTGGTGGAGAGAGGATAAAAATTCACCAATCGGACCTCCGACTGGTACCCGAAGGCCAACCTGAGAGAGACTTACATCTATCTAATGGCTCTCCTCTATCTATTGCATGGGGAGAAAGAATGCACTAGGTTTTTGAAGGTGTAAATGCCTCTGGCTTATACCGTAGCCATTTCTGGAACCAGTTTTAACTAGGGTGCAATCATCTCCAAATAGTTGAGCTCTTGCATACGACAAGCTCAGACACCGAAAGAGGGAGAAACCCCTTCCTTCTACATGGTCTCATATCTATTGGACGTCGTTTGCACTAAGAAAATATTTTCTAGAATGAAATTAAGCTGGCATTCCTTTGAGCTCTCAGTCCATGTATACTTCAACATCTTATGGGAAAACAGGTAAAAGAAATCCTATTCTCTTATCTGTGACCAGTTTATTGCACGCATTTATTCTTTGTTGTTCAAGAAAGAGTGCCCAAGGTTATTGGATGCGGCCAAAAGGGTTGTATAGAAAGTATGTCACTGGTATCTAGATGAGCGCAAGACCTACGTCAGGGTTTTCGGCACCACAGGGGCACCCCATCTATTACCTATATATGTCCCCGATTGACTAGTGTTAAGGGAATTTTTTTATCAAACCATTATGCAAGGTTATAACGCCACTTTAGTAAAGGACAAGAAGCAGACCTTCATACCTTATAGGTTTCATATTGGATTCTACATGGTCAAGGACACCACACAGGCCAAGAAAGAAGGGTTAAGCCAATTGGAATTTCGATTCCAGACTAGTCATTTTCGCAAGCATGATCCCAAGGGTCAGGTCCTAAAACATGCATCGCAGGTATCATCATGTTGGCCTTATGCCCATGACCGGTTTGAAGATGATTTTTTCACCGAAAATTCTCAAGATTGGAATGAGGTGGCGAGAAGGATGGTTGATCCTAAAACAACCAGGTTCAAGGCCATGAGTTGGGAGGAGAAAAAAATGGCCTTGGAGAAAACGATTGAAGAAATTCTGAGGGCCTGAGAAGGAAGGGTAGCATTTGAACTGGGCAAAGTAGTGGACTCTCCCTAAGAAGCCATCAAAGAAACATAAGTTTCTCAAGTATCCCTGGTACAAGTCAGGAATTTCCCTGAGGTTCAAGCAGTACAGGGGATGGGGGAACTCATGTATAACCAGGCCCAGGTGTTAATGAAACAGATGTAGGATAACCTAGACCTCGTAAGGGTGCCTAGGCTTCCAACTGATAGCCTAGAAGAAATCTTGGTGTAGCCAAGCGACCTCGATTTCGTAAACCTTGGTAACACCAATGGGTTAGATGACCCTAAATCCACAACACCACTAACCAATTCACCAACGGACGTGACGACTCAACAAGAGACAGGTCAGGTATCAGTAGAAACAAGTATGCCTAACCATCTGACTGAGTTCATAAATGTATATAGTGATGATGAGAGCCTGGAGGCATCTCAAAGGACCCCTATGTGTGTCCTAGAAGAAAAGGGACCTGAGAAGACCTCTTCCCCTGAGCCCAAAGTCCAAACCCAAGAACTCTCACAAAAGGAAAAGGGATCTAAAAGTGGTCCCAAGACGAAGGGGCCCGATGCATCGGAAACTGGAGCAAACAATCCAGAGGACAAGCCCATACCGGATGAGTCAATGAAAGGATCCCCACAAAAATAAATCAGCGATCCAATGGCCAATGAGAAAGTAAGTAACAAGTTTGTACTCGACGTCTCTATTCTGCTCAATACTCAAATCCTCAACAAGCGGCAGGTAGAGGTCGGGCCTTCGAAGCACAACGAAGAAGTTCAAGAACCTGACCTTGAACAAGTATAAACCACCAGTAACCCGGGAAACACACTTACATGGGGTGATCAACAAATACTCAAGCCAGTAGATGAGGTAGAAAATATCTATGCGATCTCCTTCAATCGAAAGAGAAAGGACATCGTCCAAAGAACCACAAAGAAGCAAAGGATCACATTGGATCGCTCCATCCTCATCACTACAGAGGAAAATTTGATAAACACAACAAATGTCGAAACTTCGGAGCTCCTCGATGTGGGGATGGTGCTCTTGTATGCCACCCTGGACAAAGCCAAAAGATACGAAAAGGAGTTGGCTGCCGCCCTAAAGGAATTAGAACATTTATGCCACATGGATGAGTACTATCAGAGAGCCACCCGAACCATAGTATATCTGAAAAGAAAGTTCAAATAAATTTACAATTAGTTCACTAAAGAACGACACCTTTTTACAAAGAAAATAGTTGAACTCTAGGAGGACACTCTCATGGCACTCGCAACATGCAAAGACATGGAGCAATGGTATGAAAGGGCACAACAAGAAGTAGAAAGACTCAAATACATTGATGCAGTCCAACAGGGTTGAGGAAAAAAAGAACATGGCATCTATATGTTGGGCAAGAGCAGTCTTAATCACATGAAGCGATCAACCGAGTACTGGGATAATATGTCTCAGGTCCCACACTGAGAAATTCAAGAGCAGTGGATCAGATGCAAGAAATATTGGGATAAAATCAATAAAGCAATGAAGGATATCAGACTCACCGAGTTTGGCACCCCCGACAACTTCGATAACTTGTCCGACGTAGTCGAGTCGCATACCGGGAAAGATTCACTGTGGGCCAAAGAGATCGCCAAGATGGCCAACACAGTGCCAGGACAAGTGCAATGATTTGTGTAACACCTGATTAGAGCCAAAACCGTGCTGTAGCAGTTGAACACCAGTCTGGTGAAGTACTAGACGCATGCGATGGACATCAGATGGATTCACGTGGCTCTGATGGAACAACAGATATTTCCATGGGCCCAAACTTGTGAAGACCTATTTATCAATTGGTTTGAGTATGAAAGAAGTCACCCTTTTCAAGAGATATATCGGGTTGATTGTTAAAGAAACTGTTAGAAGATGATGCCATGTGGTGAATTTTGTCTTGCTTAAACTCAACTTAGTCATTAATTTCAGTTGAACTTTACATTATAAATAAAGACATTGACCAATTAGTTAGGGGTCGATGGTTGTTGTCAGAAATATTTCTTTTTGGTTGTTGAGAATTATTTTGAAGCTGATGTGAATTGAGAAGTCATTTTGGACCAGAGACAAGTTATTTTCATCAAATGCATGTGATTGGATGTGGAGAAGAACTATTTCCTATCTCATTTCATGAATGATGCTATAATGAGTAAGAGCTATTTAATCTATTGTCAAGTTATCCGGTGCAATATTTTGCTATTCTTCACTTTAATGATGAAGATGAATCATTGTATTTTCATGTGATGAATGATTATGGTAGATGAATTATTTTTCTTTCCATTATCTTATTTTCATGTGTGTTTTATTTTTGATTATTAGTTTCTCAGGCAGTAATTGGATGCTCACATGGTTAATGTATTAGTACTAGGCCTGTGGTATAGAATCATTGTCTACATGCTTGAGCAGCGGGTTATCCCAATTTCAACCTCTTCCCCAGTAGTTAGAACTTAATTTTGTTTGTCACCAAGTTGGTTTATGCCGGCTTACATCTCATATTAGTCCTATCCAAGAGAAAATACAAAAAAAGATAGTCTAAACTGAAGGAAGAGCCTTCACAAGAAAACATAAAGCCCATCGATAAATTGGCTGGATCGTAAGATCTGGAGAACCATTCCACCATTAAATGCTGCAGAGTCTAATTGGGCCTCGGTGGTGGGTTTGGTTCCTACTGTTGAACCAGGGATCTAGGACCCATCAACAGAATTGGCGCTAGAAGGAGGGGATGAGAATGAATGGTTGAACATATATTTTATATAGTTTTTCAAATAGTCCATAGATTCATAAAAACCCACATGCATGGCTAGTCATTCACAAGACAACCCACACACACAAAGTACTCTTGAAAAGAGTAACTCACCCCAGCCCGAGGAAGAACAATTATACCTTGACATACCTTATGCTCTTCCTCATGAGGAATTACATTAGTTTAGAAGGATCACAAGAGCGTACACCCGAAAGATCAGTGTGTTATCCTTAGCCTTGATACTTCCTTGAAGAAAACAAATAAGAATATCATTGGTCAATACTCCTGATGAAGTTTTCATGCATGCGGTAGAATAACTAATATATTTTTCGATCACCGAAATCGAGCATCCTCTGAATCTGATACCCGAAACGCCAACCGACAATGTCTCTGAGCCAGATGATTTTTCGGAAGAGGAGGAGTTTAACTTAGAATCAAAAGATATGGAAGGTAATAATGAACATGAGGAAGAAAGGGAAAATCCTCCTCAGAACAACCAACCTTGGTTGGTCGGAGACATTCTAGCCATCCTAGGATGAGTACACAATCTTCCTCGACATTTGAAGAAGCTACTTCCTAAATTCGACCCTAAAACCTCTAGATTACCGGAAGACCATATCAAGAAGTTCATACTCGCTATCAGACTTATGAATGCCCATCATGAAGATGTAGTGTGTAGGATTTTCCCCTATACATTTGAAAATTCATCTTCCACGTTGTACTTTAATCTGCCAGTAGGATCCATAACTAGATGGACGAAGTTCCAAAATGATTTTCTAAACAAATTTGTAGAGGAAACTACTACGAGAGCTCTGATTGTTGATTTGTTCACAACCACCATGATTATGAAAGAAAGGGTCAAATATTTCAATCAAAGATTCACGACCATCTTAAACAAATTCCATCCCGCTGCGAATCCAACTCAAGACTTGCAAATCGGGGTTTATGTTAATGCGCTCCTGACCTCTATTTCTATGTTTGTAAAAAGGGTTGCCAAGAAGACCTTGGATGAAAATTTTGAAAAAGAAAAAACGATAGAATTCCAGATGAAAGGATGTAAAGAAGGTCAGGCTTCACTAGTAAAGAAAGAAGTTCAGCCTCCTCCCAAGAGAGGACTCCTTTTGACTAGACCGTCAGGGAAACAAACTAAATAGACTCCCAACAAGGGTAATGGAGACATAGAAGATTTACAATGCATGGTTAATAAATTATCAAACGAGATCATAGACATGAAGAGAAATGTGAGGGAGGGAAACCAAGGCCAAAGACCCTATAAACCTTTCTTTAAAAGAAACCCACCGTTCAAAGTGATTGAGCCACCCCTAGCTAACTTGAATATTAATCTAGGGAATGTAGCATCTGATTATTTCTCTACTTACCACAAGGAAAAACACTTCGAAAGAGGCTTCCCTCAATGGGTGCATGCCATGAATTTGATGGCCAATTGGTTTCTAGACAAAGTATCCCCAACCGAACAACCAAGTAGTTCAGTTATGAACATTACTGACTAGGAAGAGATTGACCCACCACAAGATACAACCATGTTGATATGGAATATCGAACTGATCATTCCTTCCGATGACCTGTTTGAGTCTCACAAAACACCTGTGGAAGTCTCAGTGGTACAGAAACGCAGTAAAGGTCCACCTGTCCAGAAAGATTTCGCTACCACCCAAACTTCGAGGAGTAAGGTCACCCCCGATCTATCGAGAGCACCTTTTGCTCTCGGTAAAAACCCTATAAGCATCCATACCTAGGAATCGCCCAAATTGGATTACAATGTGGTTGAATATTTGAAGAAGTTTAAAGCTAATATATCGGTTATGGACATATGGAGGATTTCTCAGCAGAAGGACTTTCTGTTACAATCTTTGAACTTGGTAGAAAACCCTACGAATGGAAATAGTCAGGAAAGAAATCTATCTCCCACAGATCCGGTGAGAAAACCAACTGTGAACACCTGCTTAGAAGATAGAAAGGAAAAACCTTTTGTTCCATTGTTCCTCTTAATGTTTGAAGTCTTCAATAGAAACCTTCACAATTGTTTGGTAGATTCTGGAGTGTCTTCCAACGCTATGCCCTTGTCTATTTGCAAAAAATTAAATACCATTCCTCTCAAGAGTGATAAACATGCCACACAACTAGACAGAACCCAGGTCAAGGTCATGGGGGAAATTAAATATGTAATGATCAGAATGGCGACACATCCCAAGTTTGTGCAAGTGATTGACATCATTGTAGTAGATATTCCAGAGGCCTATGGGTTATTACTAAGTCTATATTGGTCTGAAAAGCTAAACAGATACTTCAGTACCGATTGGGCACACCTTTGGCTACCACTGAAGGGATACAAGAACATGATCAGAATCGATAGGGAGAGATATCTGAAACATATAGTCACTAATCTAGAAATCCTGAACGAACCCTCATCCACAGATTCCCCCGTGTTGGGAAATTATTCTTGTGATTCCCACTTCAGAAAATTTTCTCCTCTCTTGTCCAATGTCCCTCTAACTCAAAACTATGAAATGGTTTTTCAAGATAAGTCGTCGATATCGAAAGAAGACACCCTCTTCTGTCAAGACCATGTGCTAGAGATTACAAAACAAAATATAAGAGAGCAAGAAATTAATAAGGAAGAGGAAAAAGGAAATTTTTCTTTCACAAATTTGGACTTTATATTTTGATGGATCTAAATCGCAAGAAGGGTTAGGAGCAGGGAGCATCCTCATTGATCCTAAAGGTAAACGTCATTTCCTATCCTGTAGGCTAGAATTTGAATGTACGAACAACACTGTTGAATATGAAGCTCTAGTACAAGGATTAAAGAAATCTATAGATTTGAATGTCAAAGAATTGAAGGTTTTTAGAGACTCCGAAATTATTGTTAGACAAGTAAGAAATACTATACATTGCAATTCCCCGCACCTAAAGAATTATCAACAGGAGGTGCATGGGTTAATAGAGCATTTTGAAGCCTTCAATATTACAATGATCCTCAGAGAAAATAATATTCTTGCTGACTCCTTGGACACAGCTGCTTCCAGGATGTTGCCTCTAGAAGATTATGAAGCCTCTCGATTCACTGTGGAGCTGTTCTACAAACTGTCAATGCCTAATAACATTTCTAACTGGAAATTCTTTGAAGGAGATGAAAAGATCATAAACTTCTTGACTAACCAAGACAATTTCAAATATTTGGCTATTGAAAATGAAGTATTCCAAGAGAAATCGACAGAAACTGATCCTCAGACATATAAACCTATTGATAAATCAAAGTCTCACATGATCCCGAAAGGGATAGTTAATTTAGAAAATTTGTTTGATCTGAAAGAGCGATTTAAGGGGCCTAAAAATGCAAAGACTGGTAGCTCTTATCCCCTGCATGAAACTATAAATCTTGGGACCTCGTAAAACCCAAAGAATGTGAATCTCATTAAGACTGTATCTAAAGAGGAAAGGAAAGATTATCTCAAATTGTTCAGACAATACCAAGATGTCTTTGCATGGTCCTATCGAGATCTAAAAATTTATGATACCTGCATCATTCAACACACTATCCTGTTAAAACTCGAAGTGAAACCTTTCCAACAGAAGCTCCGAAAGTATCACCCATCCGTGGAACCTCTCATGTATCGAAAATTAAAGAATATCTTAGATTCCAAGATCTTTTTCCAGGTTAGGCATTCCACATGGGTAGCAAATATGGTTCTTGTAAGGAAAAAGTCTGGAGAAATTCATTTATGCGTAGATTTTAGAAATCTCAACAGATCTTCAGAAAAGGACAATTACCCAGTCCCACCGATGGAACAACTCTTGTAGACCATGTCTAGCTCATAGGTTTTCTCTCTACTAGATAGTTTCTCAGGTTACAACCAAGTCTTGGTTTCAGAGGAAGATCTTTTAAAAACTACCTTTCGAACCAAGTGGGGAACCTCCACTTATAAATGCATGCCTTTTGAGTTAATTAACACAGGAGAGACCTTCCAAAGAGGAATGGAAGTAGATTTTTGGGGATTAATTAACAAGTGTGTGTTAGTGTATCTAGACTATGTAAATATGTATTCAAAGAATAGAGAAGAACACATCCAACACTTAACTCAGATTTTCAAAAAGTGTAGGAAATACGGTATATCCTTAAACCCTAAGAAAACTATCTTCAGTGTCTAGGAAGGTAAGTTGTTAGGTCACATTATATCTCAAGCAGGCATTCGCATAGACCCAGAAAGGATTAAAGCCATATCTCAACTCCCATTGCCTCACAACAAGAAATCCATGCATTCTTTTTTCGGGCAAATCAATTTTGTGAGGAAATTCACTCCCGATTTCATGGAAACTATCAAAACCTTACAAAAGATGATTTGCAAAGATGTCAAATTTAAATGGGATGATGAAAGAAAGGATTCTTTTAGCAACATCAAAACTGCCATATCTTGAGCCCCCCATGTTACAAAGTCCCAATTTTAATAGAGATTTATTCCTCTATACTTTCACCTCCGACCAATCACTAGCTACAGTTTTGACTCAAAAGGATGATGGAAACAACGAGGCCCCAGTGTCATTCATGAGCACTAATATCCAAGGAGTTGAGATCAATTATCCTGCTATAGATAAACAAGCCTATGCAGTATATAAGGCAGTAAAACACTTTAGGTCTTACATTATCAAGAACCACACCAAGGTAATTGTGCCACATCCAATGGTCCGATCCTTTTTCACCCAAAAGGAGATGGGGGAAAGAAGAGGGAACTGGATGACTATGGTCCAAGAATTTGATCTATATATAGAACCTGCCAAACTAGTCAAAGGGAAAGGATTATGCAAACTTGCAGCCGCAGCCCAGGATCAAGTTAATGAAGATTCTGGATGGGAGAACGAAATGGCGCTATGGTGTGGTGAATTTTGATATATCTCCCCAGGAAAAGAGTATTGGTATAATAATTTAGCTTATCTCCTGCACCATGGGACTTGCCCAAAAAATCTCAACCCTAGGGGAATGAGAGCTCTCAGGTTAAAATCTGCACAATATCGCCTTATAAGTTCAGTACTCTTCTGAATTAATTATGATGGGGTATTGCTAATATGTCTCGAACGTGAATATGCAGACAAGGTTCTGAAAGAGATTCATGATGGACTTGCAGGTGGACATTTTTTGGGAAACACCACTGCTCATAATATATTGAGAGATGGTTATTATTGGCCCACCTTGTTCAAAGACGCTCACACCTATGCTAGAAACTGTAAAACTTGTCAAATGGGTGTCGGGAAGGAGAAGAGGGTAGTAGTTCAACTCCAACCAGTAACTGTCTCTAGGCATTTTGAGCAATGTGGGTTGGATATCATAGGAGAAATTACACCGAACTCTTCAAAACAACACAAGTACATTCTTACTGCCACCAACTATTTTACGAAATGGGTAGAGGCCATCCCTCTGAGTCATGTAAATGAGAAGGTGGTAATCCAATTCCTAGAAAAAACAACTAATCACGAGGTTTGGTGTCCCTTCTGTCCTGGTATTTGATAATGCAACTTATTTTTCTTCCACCCTATTGACGGAGTTTGCTTTGGACAAAGGAATCATAATCAGATACTCTACAAATTATTATCCACAAGGAAACGGTGTGGCAGAATCAACTAACAAGAACCTAGTAAGAATATTAAAGAAGACAGTCATAGACAACCAAAGGAATTGGCATAATCTACTCCATAATGCTCTGTGGGCCAATAGACTCACACCCAAGGAAGCTATAGGGAATTCCCCATACTTTATGGTTTATGGGAAAGAATCCATCCTCCCAAATGGGCTCTATCTCCCATCTCTTCAACTAGCCCAAGATTCCAGCGAAGAACTATCATTTGCCATACAAAAAAGGATCAACACTCTGCTCATGCTGGAAGAAGAGAGAGAAAAGGCTATTCAAAATTCCTATCTCACCATCAGACAGTGAAAATATGGTTCAATAATCATAAGGCTAAAGAGAAGAAATCCGAAGTAGGAGACTTAGTCTTGAAGTGGGACAGAGCAAATGAACCAAAAGGGAAGCATTCTAAGTTTCAAAATCTGTGGCTTGGACATTTCCAAGTGGTTGAGAAAATTGGGGCAAGCACTTATTGGTTGCAAAACCTGAGGGGGGAACCTGATTCCCTCCCAGTGAATGGCCAGGCCCTAAAACAATTTTTCCAATAAAAAAAATAAAAATAAAATAAAAAATTGCGTTTTATGTTCTTTTTGAGTATTTTCACGATTGCAAAATGCATTTTTGTTGTTTTCTTTTATTTCTGGATTTCTGTGCTTCTGAAAGTTATGTCTAGAAAGACAATGGTTGACCTTAAAATCATGCAACATAGCGAACTCTGTTCCTAACCCATCGCTCACTTACAAACACAAGAAGCATTGGAAAAATTGTGGTTGCTCTGAGGAGTCCTCTATCTAACCTAAGAAAATGAAAAACTTTGAAGAGATGCCAGAAGTGTCTATGTGGTAGTTTGGTAAGACATTAAGGGAAATAAGGAAAGCTGGAAAGGACTACACGAACCCAGAAGACAAAGCTAGCAAAGGATCCACCTTAATCATCTCAACTTGCAAAATTAAATAGACATCCTCCTCTCCCACTCGCCCAGGACATCATGCTGAAACAAAATTGATATTCTCAAAAGAGTGAAAAGTAGGAGATGGTATGCAGATATCTTTGTCAGGGCCATGGACTCTCGCTGGCAGTAGAGAAAGGTCTGTGATGCCAGGGTGACTCTGCCGGGGCTATGAACGCTCACTGGAAACATAGTGACACCAAAGAAAGTGAGTAGAGGTAACTAAAGGCTTCATGCCAGTGAATGCTTTGATAAACTTTCATAAAAAGGGGGCATGAGTCAATATTAAAGGAAACGAAGGAGGAAAAAGGGTTAAAACCTTGCAGGTAGACCTGGAAGCATCGACCGAACAATTTCAAATGAAAAGGCAAAGAGGTTCTGATTTAAAACTAGTCAAGGTTCTCCATCAGCTTCCATATCAACTGAGCCACAAAGGAGGAACAAAGATTCTGATTTTCCCTAGGGAATCACCATTTCTTGAGCACTCAACACACCCTAAAAATTATATGTCAAATTTTTACTTTTTGGGTACCACTTGATCTTTCGCACCCTCTGATTTTGCTTCGATATGTACTGTTGCTTGTGCTTATCATTTTTTGTATTTTCATGTTGAGTCTTTTAAAGTTTGCTCGAGCCTACTAGAATCATCATAACTTTCAAAATATACTAACATGTATTTAAAGAACTGACATTCAAAATTTTTCCCCGACGTGCTTAAGAAATTTGACATCGAGAAATATTAGAAGTGACAAAAAGTCGCTCGAGAAAACCAAAATAGCCGAGCTCCAATATTCATCGACATCGACCGACAATAGTTTTTATCACACATTAGACATCACTCAAGAACATCGTTGATGACAGACCCCTTTCGGTGTTGGTAGAAAATGAGGAGAATAAGCGTCGCACAAATAAAGGAATGATATCGCCGATCGCCTCCTTCCAAAATGTTTTCCGCATCGGGGATTTACGAAGATGACAACCCACAACGAAACTACATACTTGAAATATCCCCGATTGTCGATCACCGATAACCTTCTGCATTGGAAATACCAGGCTTACCTTAATACACAAGTTTTCTATTTAAGAAACTCGACCTCGACTGAAGATGCGTGGTCAAGCTACCTATCCTCAATTTCCACGTGTCATTTCCCGAGTGACTAGACTTACAATCAAGTTTCCCTAAGGTCATTACTATCTCTTGGGATCCATGTTTCACCTCGAACCAGTTCTGCCACATCAACATCGTGCGTCAAAAACTGTCCACATCAGAATCTTTCTCAAGAGGATACCAACGAAAACATACACAGGGATGTCGTTGATTCCCGACCTTTCCACTGAGAAATGTGACATGATGGGATGTTTTAGCTCTAAGATACGCTGGATATGACTCATTTAAAGGGTTAATTAATTCTAGGATCACACATTAGTTTCTAATTCGTGTGTAAATCAAAAGGACCACTTAATATTACTGATACAATGCATGTCCCTCCGCGCCTCCGTCGTTAACCAACATAGAATTTATTTGCAGAGATTTAACGGTAGGTTTCTTTGAATTACATCCATTACTCATATTAAATGGTTGATACAACTGACAGGATATCTCCCATTATATTCTTTTGAGTCGTTGTGTATGAGCTCATTCTGCATGCAAAGAAGTTCAGAGCACCTAGAGGAGAAAGAAGAGAAATCTAGGGAAAGCCTCCAAGGTCCAGTGAGTATTAAGCAACATTTTTAGCAAGAATTATAGGTATGCACCAGTTTATGGGTGTTTTACACTTCAGTCCACATGTTTTCATCCAACATTACTCTGCACACATGTCTAAAGGATCATTTTCAGCTACAGGAACAATGCCCTCGAAGAAACCCACCACCAAGAAATCCCCAAGGGTGCCAAAGATGCAAGAACCAGAGGCGGGAGAAGGTTCATCCCCAACAGTTGTAAGGCAATTGGAATTTTCTCCAAATCTAGAGCCTGTCATCAAGACATCCACCAAGAAGGCCTTCATCCAACCCTTAACCTTTGGAGACACATAGGAAAACATTGGGACCAAAACATTATTCCCTCGTTGGGAAGAACTGTTTAAGAAAATCAAGATGGAGGAACCCCCCTAGTATACCTCGAACAATGATTCTGATACGAGAAAAATAAATGATGAAGTTCTCCCAAATGTCCACAAGGATTATTTGCAGATGGTGGCAAGCAAGACTCTAGTATTTACCTACATCGAACTCTTGAAATGGCTTATTGATCACACTGATGCACATAGGTGTTTAATTAATGAAAAAAATGGAGGATGCGTTGGTGTTTTCCTCCCAGTAGAAGTTCAGAGTTACTACAAGATTAGGGAGCCAGAGGAATGTTTAAACACTGAATTTGTTTTGAGTTTCTATTAGAAGCACACCACCAGCAATATTATGGAATCCTGGTGGAGAGAGGATAAAAATTTCACCAATCGGACCTCCGATTGGTACCCGACAACCAACCTGAGAGAGACTTACATCTATCTGATGGACCTCCTCTGCCAATTGCATGGGGAGAAAGACTGCGCCAGGTTTTCGGAGGTGTGGACACCTCTTTCTTATACTGTAGCCATTTTTGGAACAGGTTTTAACTGGGGTGAAATAATCTCCAAAGAGTTAAGCACTTGCATACGACAAGCTCAGACACCGAAAGAGGGAGAAACCCTTTCCTTCTACATGGTCTCATATTTGTTGGATGTCATCTGTGCCAAGAACATATTTTCTGGAATGAACTTAAGATGGAATTCCTTTGAACTCTCGGTCCATGTATACTTCGACATCTTATGGGAAAAAAGGTACAAGAAATCCTATTCTCTTATCTGTGACCAGTTTATTTCACACATTTATTCTTTGTTGTTCAAGAAAGAGTCCCCAAGGCTGTCGGATGTGGCCAAAAGGGTTGTATCAAAAGTAGGTCACTGGTATCTAGATGAGCGTGAGACCTACATCAGGTTTTTTGATGCCACAGGGGCACCCCATATGTTACCTATATATGTCCCCGATCAACTAATGTTAGTGGAAATTTGTTATCAAACCATTCTGCAAGGCTATAACGCCACTTTAATAAAGGACAAGAAGCAAGACTTCATACCTTATGGGCTTCATATTGGCTTCTACATGGATGCCGCACAGGCCAAGCAAGAAGGGTTAAACTAATTGGAATTCTGATTCCAGACTGGTCGTTTTCACAAGCACGATCCCAAGGGTTTGGTCCTAAAACATGCATCACAGGTATCATGATGTTGGTCTTATGCCCATGACCAATATCAAGACTGGAATGAGGTGGAGGCAAGGATGGATGATCCTAAAACAACCATGTTCAAGGCCATGAGTTGGGAGGAACAAACAATGGCCTTGGAGAAAATGGCTCAATAAATTCTCAGGGCCCGAGAAGGAAGGGTAGCATCTAAACCGGGCGAAGTAGTGGATTCTCCCCAAGAAGCCATCGAAGCAACGAAAGTTTCTCAAGCATCCCTAGTACAAGTTAGGAATTTCCTTGAGGTTCAATCTATACAGGGGATGGGGGAACTCTTGTACCAACAGGCCCAGTTGTTAATGAAACAGATGTAGGATAACCCAGACCTCATCAGAGTGCTTAGGCTTCCAACTAATAACCCAGAAGAAATCCTGATGGAGCCAAGCGACCCTGATTTCGTAAACCTTGGTAACACCAATGGGTGAGATGACCCATAATCCGTAACACCGTCGACCAATTCATTGGCAGGCGTGACGACTCAACCAGAGACAAGCCAGGTCTTCTAAGGGACCTAAGAAGACCCTTGTGCGTGTCCTAGAAGAAAAGGGACATGAGAAAAGGGACCTGAGAAGACCCTTGTGCATGTCCTAGAAGAAAAGGGACCTGAGAAGATCGATTCTCCTGAGCCCGAGGTCCAAATCCAGGAGGTCTCACAAAAGGAAAAAGGAGACAAAATTGGTCCCGAGACAAAGGGGACCAATGTGTCGAAAACCGGAGCAGACAATCCAAAGGACAAGCCCATACCAGATGAGTCAAAGAAAGGATCCCCACAAAAAGAAATCAGTGATCCAACGACCAATGAGAAAGTAAGTAACAAGTTTGTACCCGACGTCTTTATTCCTCTCAATACTCAAATCCCTGACAAGCTACGGGTAGAGGCCGGGCCTTCAGAGAACAATGAAGAAGTTCAAGAACCCGACCTTGAATAAGTATACACAACCAGTAACCTGGGAAATACACTTACATGGGATGATAAACAGATACCTGAGTCGGTAGATGAGGTAGCAGATATCTATGCGATCTCCTTCAATCGAAAGAGAAAGGCCATCGTCCAAAGAACCACAAATAAGTGAAGGATCACATTGGATCGCTCCATCCTCATCACTACAGAGGAGAATTTGATAAAAACAACAGATGCTCAAACTTCGGAGCTCCTCGGTGTGGGGATGGCGCTCTCGGATGCCACCTTGGACAGAGCCATAAGAGATGAAAAGGAGTTGGCCACTACCCTAAAGGAATTAGAACATTTATGCCACCTGGATGAGTACTATCAGAGAGCCACCCGAACCACAATATATCTGAAAAGAGAGTTCGAAGAAGTTTACAATCAGTTCACTAAAAAACGACGCATTTTTACACAGAAAATAGTTGAACTCCAGGAGGACACTCTCATGTCACTCACAACATGCAAAGACATGGAGCAATGGTATGAAAGGGCACAACAAGCAATAGAAAGACTTGAATACATTGATGGAGTCCAGTAGGAATGAGGCAAATAAGAAGCATCTAGATGTTGGGCAAGAGTAGTCTTAATCACATGAAGTGATCAATCGAGTACTGGGCTAAGATGTCTCAGGTCCCACACCGAGAAATTCAAGAGTAGTGGATCAGATGCAAGAAACATTGGGATAAAATCAATAAAGAAATGAAGGATATCAGACTTCTCGAGTTTGACACCCCTGACAACTTCGTCGACTTGTGCGACGTAGTCGAGTCGCATACCAGGGAAGATTCACTGTAGGTCGAAGAGCTCACCAACATGACCGACACAGTGCCAGGGCAAGTGCAACGATTTTTGGAGCACCCGATTAGAGCGTGAACCATGCTGCAACATTTGAACACCAGTCTGGTGAAGTACCAGACACATGCGATGGACATTAGAGGGATTCATGTGGCTCCAATGGAACAACACAGATTTCCATGGGCCCAAACTTGTGAAGAATTGTTTATCAGTTGGTCTGAGTACGAAAAAAGTCACCCTTTTCAAAAGATAACTTGGGTTGATTGTTAAATAAACTGTTAGAAGATGGCGCCACATGGTGAATTTTGTTTTTCTTAAACTACACTTAGCTGTTAATTTCAGTTGAACTTTACATTATAAATAAAGACATTGACCAATTAGTTAGGGGTCGATGGTTGTTGTAAGAACTCTTTATTTTTGGTTGTTGAGAATTAATTTGAAGCTGCTATGAATTGAGAAGTCCTTCTGGACAAGAGACAAGTTATTTTCATCAAATGCATGTGATTGGACGTGGAGAAGAACTATTTCCTATCTCGTTTCATGAATGATGTTGTAACGAGAAAGAGCTATTTAATATATTGTCAAGTTATCTGGTGCAATATTTTGTTGTTCTTTACTTTAATGATGAAGATGAATGATTATGGTAGAAGAATGATTTTTCTTGCCATTATCTTATTTGCATGTGTGTTTTCTTTCTGATTATTAGTTTCTCAGGCAATAATTGCATGCTCACATGGTTAATGTATTAGTACTAGGCTTGTGGTATAGAATCATTGTCTACAGGATTGAGCAGCGGGTTATCCCAAGTTCAGCCTCTTCCCCATCAGCATCGGCATACCCATGTAGAAATAAACCACCACTGGATGTATATCTCAGACCATAAGTAATGGTCCCTCTGAGATATCTAAATATGTGTTTTTCTTCCACCTAGTGTCTCTGTCTCATTTCAATCATGAACTAACTCATTGCAATCACTGCATAGCATATATCTGGCCTAGTGTGGATCATGTACATCAATTATCCAATCATCTTCCTATACATGGTAGGATCCACCAAATCTGAACATGTATCAGAATCATGCAGCTTCTTTAGGTTGGTAACCATTGAAGTAGACATGGATTTGCAAT
>CBVK0100634045.1:0-41344 GCA_900067695.1 Picea abies | reverse complement strand
ACGAGATCGGTCTCGGCATTCCTGCTGAACCGCTCTTCCGATCTCACCAGTGAGTGATTGTAATGTATAAATAGAGGTCTAAAGGACCTGGGATGGGTTGTTGTTGTTGTCATCTTTGTTATTGTGTGATCAAGTGAGGATTATTGTGTGAGAGAGAATTTTTGAGTGTAGAGCCTTCTGGGATTGTAATATCTTCAGCTGGGTGCAAAGGTGAATCCTACAACTGGGTGCACAGGAAGGGGAGATATAGAGAGAAGAAGAAGGAAGATATGCTATCTAAGAGTGCAGTCGAAAACCGAATGCTTCATATTAATATATTATAAAGAAAAAATTTGTGGACGTATCCCTAAAGAGAGGGTGAACGAATTATATTTTGTGTTGTGTGTGATTAATGCTTTGTTCTTTGTTAGTTGGTATACCATTATTGCATTACTGTGTTATAGTTCTATGAAGTAGATTTGAACTAGTATATGATATATAATTGTTGTATTGATTTTTTGTTGGATCCACTTGATATCCCCTTGGTTGTAGACATCTCTGTCCTACAACCCCCCTATAGCTACTTCGGGTGAGACTGCATCTATTTCACAGGTGTTGCTGAAAGGGACAGTAGTTAGGAATTTTTGGTGTTCTCTTGGAGCTGAACCTTGGGTTTTCCCCTGTGCCAACAAATGGTTCTGTTGTCAAGACCAAAATCTTCTTGAGGGAATTTCAAGGTGGTTTCCATAGAAGACAGAGAATTAGAATTAGATAGAATACCAAGAAAAGGACTTTGCTGAAGCCCAGAACAAGAACCCTAATATTAGTATAGAGGATTGGTTGGAGAGATATATCTTTACGAATATACATGAAATTTTCTTTAGAGAAATCCATCAAGAGCTATATGAGTGGCTAGCTAGGTTAGTAGATACCCAATTTGAGATCGGATCTAGGCCACCTATGGTTTGGACGTCAACGTTCATAAATAAGGTCAAGAGAGTTGATAATGTTGTGTGAAGAGCAGTAGATCACTGGTTTGATAGTACCATTGGAGGGTATATCACAGAGTTTGTTGTTGATAGAGTAGATTAATACAACCAAGTTGAGGGGTATATCTTTAAGGGACCCAGAGGAAAATTTTTACATTTTATGAAGTTGAGGATCAAGATTCTATTGCATGAGAAGAACATGTTGAAGATATAGTAGCTAGGCAGATCCAAAAAGGTTAATGTTCAAAAATTCAGACAACGATAGTGACATAGAGGCTAGACATACGTGGAGTGGGAGAGATTTTAGAGAAGTTCCTCTCATGAACCTATTTAATAAAGACTATGGGGATGAGGTTTTCTACAGTGGAGAAGAATAAGTTCTAATAGACGAGGAGCACTCAGAGGAAGGGAAAGTTGCAGAGCCTATCCAAGAAGAACCAGCAGCTTCAGAAAGTGCGTTGAATGTCAAAGTAAGTACTATTAATCCTATTGTTGTTTTAGCAACATTAAGCAATCAGAGTAATCAGAGTCACTAGAGTGCTTAGAGCACTTTCACTAGTAGTCCACCACATACTCATTATACAACCCTAAGAAGGTCTATGGAAGATGAGATGAGGTTATCCATATTTCGAGGAGATGGATCTGAAGACCCTAAAAAAAAACGGTTTCTCTGCAAAGTTGTGTGGAGCATTAAGAATATCACCGATGAAGTTGTCAAAAAAGCTCAGTTTAGTACTACCCTAAGAGATCACGCACTGAGCTGGTATATGAAATTTGTCCAAGGAGCTACGCCTAAACTACTAAATTCTATTAAGACATCGCTAATTGTTGAAATCAAGAAACCTAATTCTGAATCATAGTTCATTACAAAAATGAAAGAAATCAAGCAGAGAATAGTTAAAATGGTATGGGATTTCGATCATAGATTCAAGACCTTGACAGGTCATCTGAGTTTTCAAATCCTAGATGAGAAGAACAAGGAATGGTTCATTGTTTCCCTCTTACCACACATCAGAGTTCCTATGATGTAGCAGAAGATTGCTTCATAGGCTGAAGCACTGGATATCACCATGAAGTTAGAATCCGCCCCTATGGGAGAATCCAACTCAGGTATGAGTAAAATATCGAGTCAGCTAACTAGTTTGTCTCTACAGGTCAAAGATATGAAGAAAGACAAGGGAAAAGATAAAAGAGAAGATATATGGTGTGTTAGATGCAGGTTAGAAGGCCATGACAAGGAACAATGTCCCCTATTCCATGAATACTTGGCCTTTGGAGCTCCGATCCTCTTGAAACAAGTTACCCTACCCTGGTGCGAGGTATGTAGAAATAAAAATTCCCCCGATGAGTGCTACTACATGAAAAAAATATGTTCAGACACCCACAAATTTGTATTGCACATTTTGTAAGTTCATGGGACATGATGATAGGGATTGTAGGGATTACGATCTCATGCATGAAAGGTCAAGGGATATATACAATATTCAAGGCGAAGTACAACAAGAAGGAAACACTACACAGTATAACTCCCCTAGGAGAGGAAACTTCAACCCTCATGGTGGATTCTGAGGAAGAGGAAGAGGAGGAGGTATGGGTTGAGTTCAAGGATAGATAATATATTATAACTATGGATAGGATGGACACTTGGCATGGGACTATCAAAACCCTTGTACCACTTTCATCTATTGCAACTCTTTTGAGCATGTCATCAAGGAATTTCCAACATTGTTGGATAAACTTCAAGAGAAACGGGGACCTCAGTAGAACCCATATATACAATTGATCAAAGCCTAACCTCACAGAGAATACCCTTGAGTTGTTGTTATCACTCAAGGAAGCATTTTTATAGGAGAAGACAAAATGACCCAAAGAAAGACTACAGAATAATCATGAATCATAAAAGATGCAGAGAAGACACAAACTTTTGATGCAAAGAAAGAAAACCAAATGTTTGAGGAGGGAAGAAGAGAATTTAGGGGAGACCATAAAGTCAGAGAATGTGGAATGCCTCTATCATTTGATCAAATACACAACCATCAAATACACAACCAAAAGTCAGAGAATGTGGAATGCCTCTATCATTTGATCAGTCTGCTTCACCCAGAGATGGAAAAGAGGCAAGTAAACTTATCGGTTTATTGTATACATTTATAGAGCTAATTAAAGAAGAGAAATCTATATAAGAAATGAAAAATTTGGTCAGACAATATGAGATAGGAAGGGTAGATCCTTTACTAAATAAAGCAGTACATCAACTATCCAAGAAGAGAAGGATAAACAAGGAACTACACCTGAATGCTCATTGGATAATATGATATAGACTATGTGGTCCTCGACTTAGGGTTGGAGGTCAATGTCATGACGAAGAAAACCTATGCACTGATGGGAAAGACTAAGTTGATATATTCCCCTATCAAGATTATGATGGTTAATCAACAAGTAGTAATCCCCTTTGGTAGATTGGAACATGTCCCTATGGACATCGATGGAGTAAGGACATTTGCAAACTTTGAGGTAATTGAGATAGTTGATGATAGTTGTCCTTATCCTGTGTTGTTGGGAATTGATTGGGCTTTCAATAATTCCACTGTGGTCAATTTAAAGAAAATATGAATGAGTTTTGAAGGAGATAGACTTAAGTTCATCACACCATTAGATCCCAATGAAGGTCCATGATACACTGATCCCATCAGATAAGAATACCACACATACGAACTGGAAAACATATACAAATTAACAACTAGAGAGAAAGATTACATTAATCCTACATCGGATGGAAATTTGAATTGGAAAAGTGAATATGCATGTTCATCAAAATCAGAGGAAGCACTAGAGAATTGCAAGAAAAAATTGTATGGCATATCTATAAGGAGATGTGCTAGATTAACCAGGGAAGTATGATGGATCGACACAACAGTAAGTAACTTACCCACCTTTGATGGTCTGAATCTATTAGAAAACTTCTTATCGAACTTTGAAGAAAGTGTACCAATGCAATAATGCTTGTTGGAAATGGATGAGGCCTTGAAATCCACACCAACAAGATGGTGGGGGACACACAAAGACAACATTAAAGACTGGGTACAGTGTCATACTTTGATGACAACGTGGTTCTCAACACGAGTAGAAGGCTACGAAGTTAGGTACATAGGTCAAAGCTGCCCAAAGGACCATGTACAAAGTTTCGAGGAAGACTGAAGAGCCATTCCTCAAGAGTAGTGGGTGCACAAATTCATAAACATGTTGGACATTGTCCTTATCAACTAGTACCTTCAAGCAGAGCTACACCTCATCACTATAGAGTGGAAAGGTATGAATCAGAACTTTGTCACCACATTTTTATTCGAAATCCAATATCCTACAGTAGATCAAGCATTACAGATTGTAAGACAAAAATTATTTGAGGAGGCACCTAGCCTCCCTGACACAAGACCGCACCCTCTGCCTCGACAGAGACCTCTGCACTGACCTCCCGATCTTAAGGATTTTTCAATATCCACCCTCGAGCCGGAGTGGATCCTTTGATTCTCTACTGGAATCTCCTTTGAAATGGACCCACAGGTCTTTTCGGCTCCTCACAGTCTCTAGGCCCGATCCCTTCTTCGTTCACAACATAAAGTCAAAATCGGGTTTCGGGGTTTCGCAATCCTCGATGTTGCAACCACTTGCTTCCTCGAATTTTCGATCTTCAATATCCTGATGTGCTCCCTTTGTGCTTCTATCCCTCCTGGCTATGCCTAATCCATGCGACCTTCTCTTATATGATCACAGTCTTACTCCCTATCGGGATTTCGTGACTTCAAAGGCATAAATTCTTTGGCCTTCGATTCCCCCGATCTCACGAATGCCAATTTCTCGATATGAATTTTCTTTCGAGACTTTCTCCAAAATTTGAGACTATTGCCATGCATCCTCAAAGATGGATGACTCTCATATGCTTCAGGGTTTTCACCTTGGAAATTCTCGATTCCCATGTTACGACGAGGTGACGTCAGCTGGGCCCCACACGTATCTTACCTCCTCATCGGGATTTTGGACTTCACGATTCCAAATTGCAAGAGTATCCTGTCCTCAGGACCTCCGAAACACCAAACCATGACTTCTTCAAATCTTCTGACATGTGTCCCAAGTATATGGACGACTCTGATTCAACCTCGATATTTTGAGACTTTCGGTGACCCGATGACACAATTTTTTTAACAACTTAAGACCCCGGTCGCTGAAATGCCGATGGGTGCCTGATTATCGCCACTTGTCTCAGCACGATGGATGACTCATATTGATTTTGGGATTTTCACTATGAAAAATCCCAATCACTCATCCTCGTGACTTCCGATTTCACAAATGATGAAATTCCGATGGCCACGCCTCTCATCAAAACATTCCTCCTCCCATTCACGGACTTAACCCTTGTGCAACTCTCGACTAATCCAACGGCTGACGGTTAACTGGGCGAGGATCTAGCAGCTCACATTCTCCTATGGTGAACTCCGCATGCTACCATATCCTCCTCACTTCTCTACTAGATCGGATGATTGGCGGGATTCCGCAAATCCTCTCCACAAGATCATGATCATCTATCTCTTCCCTTTGATGATTTCTACGAAGGAAACCAAGGACTCTTCCCTAGACTTATCCGCTTGTGCTACAAAATTTTGATGCTCCTCAAATGTTTATAAGGGATTTACTCCTCCTGAGCTTTGTTGCAACTCTGAGTCTTATAAAAGACTCCTTGTGCACACCCCTTGTGGCAACCTTTAGACACTCCTCGGTGTTGAAAACCTTCGACCCTGCGCACTCCTGCAGCAGCAGTCTTTCAAGTACTCTTCTCAGGTTTGCAACCCTAAAAATTCACATGGCCTGTGCACTCCTTGCACAGCTCATGTGCCTTTCTGCACTTCTGAATGAGAACAAGAGCTAAACTACCTGAGCCTTCTATCAACGCACTCCTTGCGGACAACTTCAACTGCACTCCTTGCAGGAACCTTGCTCAGATAGAGAACCAATTGAAACTCATTCCTCCTTTCCTTCATAATTCAAACTCAAACATGAAAGCATATACACAACACATAAAGCAAATGTATAACAGGAAGCAAAAATTCATGAGCATATCATTCATACACAGAGAACAACACAAACCATGAATTTGAACCAATTCTTTCTATTAATTCAAATGTATGTACATGGGTGTTCTTACACAGCTCTCTGCATGCTCTTTCTCTTCCTTCTCCAGAATAATGTTACAATGCACAATGAGGGTGTCTATATCCCATTTCCCTCTTGCGCTCTCAAACAGTCTAATCTAGAATTAAATTCTATCTACCTGCATTAACTACTATAAATGCCTCCTACCAACTAAGGACAAGAGCGATCTGCTCAAGGTCCGATTACATAATACAAGTGTGTCTCATCTTAATGGATCATTTAAGATGGTGCAACAATTTAAGGGAATTTCAAAATTTGTGTTGGCGCTTGTCCAACTGTTTGATTGCTTCTGTGCTGGCTCGCTTGATGTCGGCGATGCTCCTACATCATACTCCCTCGCTTAAAAAATTTCATGGTCTCTTTTCCATGAGCTCCTCATGGTTTTTCCATGCTTCTGTATCTCTGCTTCTGTCTCCCTGTTGGCATCTTCAACTGGATGTCCCTTCCACCTGACCAAATACTTGAAGTATTGCTTTCGCCTAGTCCTCTTACTCACTCTTTTGTCCAGTATGCACTCCATCTGTGGTTTCTCTGCAATAGACATCTGCTTCATCCACTGGATCACTAGCTTCTCATTTCCAGTCTATGTTTCTTCAGCTCTATATGGGTACAAATCCGAGATATTGAATATCGAAGAAATTTCGATCCCATCGGGTAATTCAATCTTGTAAGCATTTGCCCCACATTTCTTCAAGACCCTACATGGCCCAATTTTCTTCATCTTCAGCTTATTATATGTTCCTCTCGGGAACCTTTCCCTTGTCAAATGTGCCAGAACCAAATCAACAACCTCAAACTAAATTTGTCTTCTATGCTGATCTGCCCTATGTTTATATTCCTAGCTTGAATTCTGCAATTGTTCCTTCACCTGGCTATGAAGTTCCCTCATCACCTCTACGAATTCTTCTACACTAGTGCTCCTAATTGCAGTCTGTTCTGACTCTCTTAGTTCAGAAATTCCTCTCAGCTGCATGCCATAAACAATCTGAAATGGACTCTGCCATGTACTCCTACTAACTGAGTCATTATAAGCTAACTCTGCCTGTGGTAATATATTGTCCCACTAGCTGTGGTGTTCTGTCACTAAGCTTGTGAGAAAGTCTCCCAGGCTTTTGTTCACCACCTCTGTTTGTCCATCCATCTAAGGATGATAAGCTAAACTAAATTCCAAGTTAGTTCCCAGCTTATTCCATAAGGTCCTCCAAAAATTCCCTATGAATTTAGTGTCTTGATCCAAAACTATGCTTCTTGGCAACCCATGAAGTTGAATGACCTCTTTGAAAAACAGGTTCGCAATGTGAGTTGTGTCACTGGTCTTCTGACATGGAATGAACTATGCCATCTTAGAAAATCTATCCACCACCACAAAGATTGAATCAACACCTCTTTGTGTTCTTGGCAATCCCAATACAAAATCCATGCTAATTGCATCCCACGGCCTCTCTGGTATGGGCAATGGTTGATAAAACCCCACATTTTGTTTTCTTCCCTTCGAATGTTGGAAAAATCTACATCTATCCATGAATATCTTGACATATGCTCACATTCCCTGCCAAAAATATGACTCTTTTAACTTCGCGAATGTCTTGTCATGACCAAAATGTCCTGCCAATCCTCCACTGTGTTTCTCCTTCAGCAAGTTCTCCCTCATGGAGCATTTCGGAATACACAATTGATTACCCTTGAATAGTAATCCTTCCTGGATCATGTATTCATCCCACTGGCTTTTGTCTCTGAGAACTGGATTCCCAGCCACTTCATATGCCTCCTTAAAATCCTGATCATCTGCATACATGCCCTTGAGATCATCAAAGCCTAACGTTTTGACTTTGAACTTCTGCAACAACAAACACTTCCTATTCAAAGCATCAACAAATTTTTTAGCAGTACCATAAATATGTTTTATCAAAAATATGAAATTCTATATATACTCAACCCATTTTACATGTTTCAGATTCAACTTTTCCTGTTGAGTCACAAACTACAGTGCATGATTGTCACTGTACAAGACAAACTCTTTCGGGATCAAGTAATGCCTCCATTTCTTCAGTGCCTGTATGATAGCGTAAAATTCCTTATCATAAGTGGAATATTTCAACTTTGCTTCATTCAGCTTCTCGCTGAAATATGATATCGGTATGTCTTCTTGACTCAAGACTTCCCTGATTGCAAATCCATTGGCATCACATTTCACCTAAAATGTCTTTTGGAAATCCGGCAACACCAAAACTGGTTGTTCCGTGATCTTTCTCTTCAACAGATTAAAACTCTTCTCAGCCTCTTCTTTCCAGTGAAAATATTTGTGTCTTTTCTTCATGGTGTCCATCATCACTACGCTAATTCCACTTAAATTCCTGATGAATTTTCGGTAGAAACTAGCCAATCCATGAAAACTTCTCACCTCAAATATGTTCTTTGGTGATGGCCAATTCTTAATTACCTCCACCTTATCTGGATCCATCCTCAACTCATTTTCCAAAATAACAAATCCCAAATAAATGAGCTCTGTCTTCATGAATGAGGACTTCTTCAGGTTTATCAATAGCTTCTCCTGCTATAATTTCTCCATCACTATAGCCAAATGCTTCAGATTCTCCACTGTTGTTTTACTGAAGACCAGTATGTCATCCAAATACACAATGACAACTTTCCCGATGAACTCCTTCAAGACTTCATTCATCAACCTCATGAAGGTACTTGGTGCATTTGTTAAGACAAATGGCATAACAAGCCATTCATACAACCCCTCATTAGTTTTGAATGTTGTCTTCCATTCGTCACCTTCTCTCATGCGAATCTGGTGATAACCACTTTTCAAATCAATCTTTGAAAAGTATTTTTCTCCACTCAAGCAATCCATCAAATCATCCATCCTTGGCAATGGAAATATGTACCTGATGGTTACCTTGTTAATCACCCTCGAGTCAGTACACATCCTCCAGCCTCCGTCTTTCTTTGGGCTGAGTACTGTCGGAACAACACATGGACTCAAGCTTTCCCTGACTAATCCTTTGTCCAACAAATCCTGGACTTGTCTTTTGACATCTTCATTCTCTTGCGGCGTCAATTTGTACGCGGCTTTGTTTGGAAAAATGGCTCCTGGTATGAGATCAATATGATGATTCCCACTTCTGATTAGTGGCAATGAACGAGGTAATTCATCCACTACAATGTCATCAAACTCTTCCAGTAGTTTCTGAACCTCCTCTGGTAAATCATCCACTCTTGTGCTAGTCAGAACAATTTTCGGTTTCCTGACCACAATGAATTGTGGTTCCTCCTTCTTCTTAACCTCGGTAAGGAGTTCCTTCCCACTCATGAGAAGTACTATGTTGCTTACTTCAGGCTTCACTTCCTTATCTTTAATTGGAAGCAACATGTGTGTCCTCCCATTCTTCTCTAGGGTGTATGTGTTCATTCGCCCATCATGAATCACATTTCTGTCATATTTCCATGACCTACCCAGCAATAGATGACAAACATCCATAGAAATGACATCACATAATATCTTATCATTATATCCTCCTATATTAAATTCAACTAAACATTGTTTAGTGACATTTACCTGATGTCCCTTTTGTAGCCATGAAACTTTATATGGACTTGGATGTTCGGTCATCTCCAGCTCCAGCTTCTCTACCATCTCAGTTAAAACGAGATTATCCATGCTACCTCTGTCCACAATGACCTTGCATACCTTGTCCTTGGTCTTGCAAGTAGTCCTAAAAATTATGGTCCTTTGGATTGAACTTTCCACCTCCTTCTTTGGTGTCAAAAGGACTTTTCGCATCATAAGTGATCGTCCGCCTTCAGTGTCTTCTACCTCAACATCTCTCCTTTGTGCCTCGACGATGTGAGTTTCCCCAATCTCTTTCTTTTTCTCTGGACACTCATAAGACTTGTGCCCATTCTTTCCACATGTGAAGCATGTAATTACTCCACCTCTTCCTCTTCCTCTACCTCTAGTATGAGGAAAAGTGTTTTTGTTAGCATAATCTCCTCTCTGCTCAGTATGATGTCCTCTCTATTCAACATATTTCCCTCACTGTGAACTTCCACCTCTCTCTGTACGAGTCTGAGGTTTCTTCCAGTCCTCCTTGGGCTTCTAGTTTCTATCCTGGGCAACTAATTTGCCTCTTGGATGACTTCTGCCTCTGCCCCTCTGACTCTGTTTTCGGCTTAGCTTCTCCTCCGCTTTTAGAGCCATCTGATAAGCATCTTCCACCATTTGGATGGTCAACATACTCATCTTATCCTGAATCTCATATCTTAGGCCATTCATATACCTAGCTACTTTTTCATCATTGCTTTCACGATGACCTGCCCTGATATTCAACCTGTAAAATTCTTCAGTATATTCCTTAACTGACATCAGCTTCTGTCTCGTGTTCTGCATTCTCCTGAACAGAGAAATTTGATAATCCCTGGGAATGAATTTTTCCTTCATCTTTGCAGTCATCATGTCCCATCTCTTAATTTTCTGCTTGCCTTGGCAACGTCTGTCCACTTGTAGTTCATCCCACCTCAAGGATGCATGTCCTTTTAATCTCGTGATGGCATGCTTGACCTTTTTGTCCTCTTCGACATCTTCATAGTCAAAATATGATTCTATAGCTCTAATCTAGTCTAGAAGCTCTTCCACATATAGATTTCCCTCATAAACTGGAATGTCCATCTTCGCCTTTGCACCCATCCTTGCAACAACTTTAAGAAAGTGTTCATTGGTTGCATCTTCTGCTATGACTTATTCTTCTCCATGTCTAGCATCATCTTCACTTTCAGACTCACTAATATCTCCTACATCAGCTGTGTGTTTTTGTCTTATCTCCACATCCACAATTCTGGCGTGTATGTTATGTATATCTCTTTCTACTTCTGGATTCTGCAACTATCTACCCCTTCCTCTGGACATCTCTCTATCCTCCTGTGGATCAAGTGATTGTCTATCTCTTCTCCTTGGTGGCATGGTGAATCTTCCTTTTCCCTACTATGGAAAGCAAAGAAGCTTTTCTAAGCTCTGATACCAAACTGATGCAAGATCGCACCCTCTGCCTCGACAGAGACCTCTGCACTGACCTCCCGGTCTTAAGGATCATTCAATCTCCACCCTCGAGCCAGAGTGGCTCCTTCAATTCTCCACTGGAATCTCCTTTGAAATGGACCCACAGGTCTTTTTGGCTCCTCACATTCTCTAGGCCTGATCACTTCTTCGTTCACAACAAAAATTCAAAATCGGGTTTCGGGGTTTCACAATCCTCGATGTCGCAACCACTTGCTTCCTCGAATTCTCGATATCTGATATCCTGATGCGCTCCCTTTGTGATTTTAGCCCTCCTGGCTATGCCTAATCCATGAGACCTTCTCTTATATGACCACAGTCTTACCCCCTGTCGGGATTTCGTGACTTCAAAGGACAAAATGATTTGGCCTTTGATTCCCTCGATCTCACAAATGTCGATTTCCCGATATGAATTTTCTTTCGGGACTTTCTCCAAAAGTTGAGACTGTTGCCACGTGTCCTCAAATATGGACGACTCTCATATGCTTCGAGGTTTTCACCTTGGAAATTCCTGATTCCCCTGTTATGACGAGGCGATGTCAGCTGGGCCCCGCATGTATCTTACCTCCTCATCGGGATTTCGAACTTCGTGATTCCAAATTGCAAGAGTATCCAGTCCTCAGGACCTCCAAAATGCCGAACCCCAACTTCTTTAGATCTTCTGACACGTGTCCCAAGTAGATGGGCGACCCTGATTCAACCTCAGGATTTAGAGATTTTTGGTGACCTTATGACACAATTTCTTTGACAACTTAAGACCCCTGTTGTTGAAATGCAGACGAGTGCCTGATTATCACCACCTGTCTCCGCACGATGGACGGATCAGATTGATTCCATGATTTTCACTATGAAAATTTCTGATCACTCGTCCTCATGACTCTCGATTTCACGAATGACGAAATTTTGATGGTCAGGCCTCTCATCGAAACGTTCCTCCTCCTATTCATAGACTTAACCCTTTTGCAACTCTCGGCTAATCCAATGGCTGACAGTTAACTAGGCGAGGATCCAGTGGCTCACGTTCTCTTGTGGTGAAATCCGCATGCTACCATATCCTCCTCACTTCTCTATTGGATCGAACGATTGGCGAGATTTCGCAAATCCTCTCCACAAGATCCTGACTGCCTGTCTCTTCCCTTTGATGATTTCTACGAAGGAAACCAAGGACTCTTCCCTGGACTTATCCCCTTGCGCTACAAACTTCCGATGCTCCTCAAATTTTTTCAAAGGCTTTACTCCTCCTGAGCTTTGTTGCAACTCTGAGTCTTAGAAAAGACTCCTTACATGCACTCCTTGCGGAAACCTTTAGACACTCCTCGGTGTTGAAAACCTTCGACCCTGTGCACTCCTACAACAACAGTCTTTCAAATACTCTTCTCAGGTTCGCAACCCTGAAACTTCACTTGGCCTGCGCACTCCTTGCACAGCTCCTATGCCTGTCTGCACTTCTGAATGAGAAAAAGAGATAAACTACTTGAGCCTTCTGTCAACGCACTCCTTGCAGACAACTTCAACTACACTCCTTGCAGGAACCTTGCTCAGATAGTGAACCAATTGAAACTCATTCCTTCTTTCCTTCAAACTTCAAACTCAAGCATGAAAGTATATACACAACACATAAAGAAAATGTATAACAGGAAGCAAAAATTCATGAGCATATCATTCATACATAGAGAACAACACAAACCATGAATTTGAACCAATTCTTTCTATTAATTCAAATGTTTGTACATGGGTGTTCTTACATAGCTCTCTGCATGCTCTTGTTCTTCCTTCTCTAGAATAATGTTACAATGCACAATGAGGGTGTCTATATCCCATTTTCCTCTTGCGCTCTCAAATAGTCTAATCTAGAATTAAATTCTATCTACCTGCATTAACTACTATAAATGCATCCTACCTACTAAGGACGAGAGCGAGCTGCTCAAGGTCCGATTACATAATACAAGTGCATCTCATCTTAATGGCTCATTTAAGATGGCAAAAAAATCTAAGGGAATTTAAAAATTTGTGCCGGCGCTTGTCCAACTGTCCGATTTCTTCCACACTGGCTCACTTGATGTCGACGATGCTCCTACATCACTCCCTTTTGAGAAAGAAGAGGATGAATGGACTGCGCCTCTCCAAAAACTACAAGGTTGTTACAACATCAACATTGATGCAGACAATGATCCTAGGAAGGTGAAGATCACAGAAACAAAAGTCTAGAGATATGTGGAAGGACTAGGAGTTGAGCTACCATTTATTGGACAACCGATCAAGATCAAGGAAGTCAATATTGGAATATATCAAACATCGAAGATTGCAAATTTTGGATATTATTGGGATGTTGCCACTATTGACAAGATCACCGAGTTAATGCATGAATATCATAACTTTTTTTCGACCAAGTTCACTGATATGAAGGGCATTAAAGGGCCTATGGAAGAAATGAGGATCCCTTTGAAGCCATATGTAAGACCAGTCAAGAAGAGACCCTACAGATTGAACCCTAAATATAAGGAGAAAGTGAAGATTGATCTTGACAAAATGCTAGAAGCAGGGATTATAGAACCTATTGAAGATTCAGAGTGGATTAGTCCTATGGTGGTACAAGACAAGAAGACAAGAGAGATCAGGATCTACGTAGACCTTGAGAAGTTGAATGATCCATGTTTTCATGACCTCTTCCCTACGCCATTTACCGACGAAGTGTTAGATAATGTAGGATGTCAAGAAGTATATTCTTTTATAGATGGATTTTCAAGATACCATCAGATCTAGATTTCCAAGGAAGATCGCCATAAGACTACCTATGCCACAGAATGGGTTTCGTACCAATATACCATAATTTTGTTTGGATTGAATAATACCCCAACCATGTTTTTCAGGGTGGTAGTCGAAGCATTCAAAGAGTTCCTACATAAATTTCTAGAAGCATATTTTGATGATTGGACTATTTTTAGTTTACTGAAGAATCATATTGAATGTCTAAGGCTAATTTTGGAAAAATGAAGGCAATGTCAAATTGCCTTGAATCTAAAGAAGTGCATCTCCTTCTCACCATTTGGAGTGTTTTTAGGTCATATTGTATGCAAGCAGGTATTGCTAGTAGACCCATCGAAAATTTCCATTATAGTTTATCTGCCACCTCCTACTTTAGTCAAATAGCTTCACACTGTGTTGGGACATACATGATATTACAGGAAGTTAATTAAAGGATATGCCTAGATTACAACATATATGGAGAAGATTTTGAGGAAAGACTATCAATTTCACTGGACAAAATAATGTCAGTAGAGCTTTGACACACTAAAATAGAAAATGGTTACCGCGCCTATTCTAGTTTTCCCAGATTGGAGTAAAAAGTTTCATGTGCATGTAAATGCATCTTCTATTGCATTAGGAGATTTGCTAGCACAACTAGGAACATGAGACATCGACCACCCGTTAGCCGCAGGAATCTATCAACAACAGAGATCAAATACACCATGACTGAGAGAGAAGGGTTAGCCATGGTGTATGCGCTACAAACATTTCACCACTACTTGTTGGGAGGACACTTTAAAATGTTTACTAATCACTCTGCACTAGAATACCTAGTCAACAAGCCATTGTTGGGGGGTAGAATATGTAGATGGATTTTTCTATTTCAGGAATGTGATTTTGAGATCATGTTTAAGCCAGGGAGAATGAACAAAGGTCCTGATCACTTGTTGAGGCTGGAACATGGAGAAGAGCCTACTAGTTTGGAGGATACAATGTTGGATGCACAGTTTCTATCCATTATAAATATTGATGATCACTTCATAGAAATATTCTAGTTCCTATCAACATGAATGGCACCTAACGAGTATACAATTTCCCAGAAGAAACAACTAGTAGTGCGCGCTACAAACTTTTCACTTATAGATGGACAACTATACAAAATGGGACCTGATGAGATATTTAGAAGGTGTGTTATGGAGGAAGAGAGACCATTGATCCTCACAGAATCTCATGAAGGCATCACAGGAGGACACTACACAGGGAAATCCACTACGCAGAAGATTCTTAGAGATAACCTTTGGAGGCCTACCTTACGCAAAGATGCTAAAGACTATTACAGAACCTTCCATGTATGCGAAAGAGTTATGAAACCATCCAGAAGAGATGAAATGGTGTTAACACCACAACTAAACATACAACCATTTGAGAAATGGGCCATTGAATTTGTGGGACCTATAAACCCACCAGGGAAGTGCACATGAGCAAGGTACATCATTACTGTGACAGAGTACTTGACCAGATGGGTTGAAGCAAGAGAAGTTAAGGACTGTAGTGTAGCTACAGCTGTGCACTTCATATTTGGTGACATCATAACCAGGTTTGGATGCCCAAATATCCTTACGCGTAATCAAGGCACAAATTTCATAAATAAAACCATTGAAGCCTTGACTGAGGAATTTTACATTTCATCACCAAAAGAGCACACCATACCATCCAAAAGAAAATGGGATAGTTGAAGCATTCAAAAAAATCTCTGAGACAACGCTAACGAAGATTTGCAGTGTCAATAGAGATGACTTGGATTTAAGAGTACCAACATTATTATGGGCCTATAGAACCTTTTGTAACAAGCTAACAATGTTGACCCCTTTTAAGTTGTTTTATGGCCTCAAAGTCGTTTTCCAAATGGAATATTTGGTACCAATATTAAGAATTGTTGCCTTTATAGATATGGTTGATGCTAGCGTTGTTCGAGAGAGGCTTGCACAGTTGGTCGAACTGGAGGAAGACAAATTTGTTGCGAGATTTCATCAACGGGTCCAAAAAGAAAGAGAGAAGGCCTACCATGATAGACAAATCAAGAAGAAGGCATTTAAACAAGTTGATCTAGTATTGGTATATGACAGTAAGTTCATCAAACATCCTGGGAAGTTAAAAATGCATTGGCTTGGGCCATATGAGGTTGCCTACATTACAGAAGGAGGAGATGTGCAGTTGAATAATTTGAATGGAGAATGGAAGGAAGGTTTGGTGAACGAGAGCCATCTGAAGTTGTATTATGACAACCAGCTGCCTCACATATCTCAGTAAAATCATGAGGCTAAGGGTCTAGGTACCAGGTGCAGTTGAAACTGGGTACCAAACATAGAAAAGATAGCCTACACAGGAAAGGAGAGGAGGCATAGAGAATAAAGAAAAGGATTCACTGCATAGTATAAAGTCTAATTAGAATAGAAATATCAGATCTGGAGTGCCTCAAGACAAGTCACAAGTGAGTGTTGGGGGCCTGCTGGCCCTTGGTGATGGAAGTAAGTGAAGGTTAAAGTAGAAAAGAAAAAATGTGAACTATGCGGAAGACACAGTGACTGTCACTGGGCCGAAGTGAGAAAGAGAGAAGAAAAGACAGAGTGAAGTAAAAGGAATCAAGTCATTGAATGAGGAGATCTAGGATGACATATCAGAAAGAAATATGGATCATGGGCAACTGAGTAAGAGGAAAAATCCACCATTGTATTCTTTGGAGCACCACCTAATAAGGAAGGAAAGACAAGATGGAGAAGCCTTGAAAACATGGGTCAAGTTGACCTAGGGTTTTAGACACCTAGGGTTCTAGTATCTAGGGTTTTGAACTAGGTTTCAGCGCAAGGCTATCAGTGAGTGATTGTAATGTATAAATAGAGGTCTAAAGGACTTGGGATGGGTTGTTGTTGTTGTTGTTTTCATATTTGTTATTGTGTGTGTTATCACTGAAATTTCGTCTGCACATGGCAACAAGAACTTAGCATCGTTAAACAGTAATGAAGTCATTCATGGCACTGGATTAATTTCACAGCATTGCAAAAAGGTCAAAAACTATACAAAGTAACCAAAAATTGAAGGGCTATTTACATAAGTTGGGTGCGCGCACATATGCGCAGAACAGAAACGTATAATGCGCGCACGTGCACACGATGCGTGGTTGTTGGTGCAAAAACCCGCGCACCTACTAAACGACGCATTTATGAAATTGGTCGGCCTCCCAACCACTTATGGATCAGCTCCCAAGATGATTTGACTCCCAAATCTGAGATGAATCTGCATGGTAAGCTGGTCAAAGACCTAATTAAGCCCTAAAGAGCTCCTTTTCACACCTCAAAAGAGTTACATAATCACCCAATGCAATGCTATAAAAATCCATGAGGAAACATCATTTTCTCAAGGAATTTCATGTAATGTTATGCTGCTTAGATTNNNACATTAGCACCATTTCATTGAGCCATCCACCTCTACATCGAGTGGATGTGCTAGGAGTTCTTTCACCATCATTCTCATTTTCTCATTGTAAGGAGAGCAAGTTTGTGAGGGCCTCTAGAGCCTTCCATTGAAGAAAGAAGGGACTCATAGTCCCCTTTCTTCATTGTGCTTTGATTTCATCAATTGATCAGCCTAAAAACATTGGTGATATTGGTCTTTTTGTGTTTGTTATTTCTTTATCCATATGCTCATAGTTTTAGTTTGTTTTAATTTAATTCTTGCTTATAGTTTTGTTGTTCTTTTTCTAACTCTTTCCTCAATAGTTGTCATGCTCAGAAAGACCCAACTGGGCATGTAAGCACCCTTTATTTTCTCACCAAGTGATGAATTGGATGCAAACAGATTGGTGACTCCATTGGGGAGAAGGTATCAATTCCTCCCTCATTTGGGTTTATTTTTCTTTCCTTTTGGTTTCATTAATTTGCAGGTACATAAACCGGCCTCTACCAACCTGCTAACCAGTCAATTCACAGGAGAATTGAGAGAAATCCATCCAGATTTTCTTTCTCGGCTGCTTGTCATAGGTGCATTGGTATTCCACCCCACAGACGCGCATTGTGCATGCATGCGCCTGAACAAAAACCTTTCTCTGCGCACATGCGCTTTATGTCTAAATGTTGATCGCGTGCCTGCGCTTTATGCGCCTCTGTCTAAACTAGGGGCCGCGCATATGAATTAAAATTTCACATTGTAAGGTCTTGGGATGTGGGGAAAGTCATTTTCCTTCTTAAGAATGATGTTATGCATGCTCTAAATACTGCACCACTTAGACCCCTCAACTTATAAAGGGGATAGTCAAACAAACATAGGCACTTAGGTGGATAAAAATCAATTTCCCTTATTTGCTTTGTGCCACATGGATGGCTTGCTTTGATTTACAATCTAAGGTGAACATAAATTTTAATCACATCTAAGCTCACATTTTTGGGACTCAAAATTGAAGTAACAATCTTGAGTATGCTCTTCTCTTGTGCCTTCAAGCGATCTTGAGAACCAGAAAAAGATTGCGAAAACAAGCTCATATCCCTTAAACAAAATTTCAAAACCTTTAGGAGAGGACAAAGGCCCTTTTGGGACCCCTCTTAGTTTCATTTTTCAAACATATCTTAAATTTGTAACGGGCCCATACATGCCCACATGTCACAAAGGTAAGATAGTGGTTGGAATTTTGCTTTCTTAGATAAAAAAACTAGGAGAGCTTAAAAGGTTTGTAACGGGACCACACATGCCCACATGTTCAATCTAGGATAGTTTCATGCTTTCTCTAGATTAACTCACACATAGGGAGTTAAAGGATAGTAATGGACCACATGTCCACATGCTAGTTTCCTAGGGTTTTTAAAATTCCACAAGGTTGTACCAATGACATCTAGTTAATTAGGTAATCACACTCTTGTAAGGACCAAGCGAAGTCCACATGTAGAAGGGTGACATCTAATTAACTAAAACTTGGCACACTTTCACTCACACACAAAAGTTGCTTTTTTCACTCACATAGCCTCTTCTCGAAACGTGGAGGTCTAAGTGGGTTTCCTCCAAAGGGATTCCGAAAACACCCCATCTTTTCTTGACAGGACTATCCACTCCCACTTTTAATCAAACGAGGTTGGTTTTCACCCCCAGCCTCACAAAAAAACTTCATCTAAAAATTTTCTAAAAAACTCACTATGTTTTCCTCCACAGGAGGTGCCAAAAGAAGTTTTTAGTCTAGGTAGGATTTTGGGGATAGGCATCCAAATAACTCCCCGTTATCTGGTTCTCACATTTTCAAACATAGAAGTTGGCAAATAAGGAACTTCAAATCCTCCAAGTAAAGTGTTCCAATCACCATAAGGCAGGCAGATACCCGTGAAGGGTTGAAGGCCAAGGTCCGGTTGTTCTGTACATCCCCCCTTGAGGCACCCACCTCTTGGACGGGATCCATCCCGTGACCCATTTCTGAGGCCGAAAATCTAAATGTTGCACTTTGACCGAGGTACCTAGTGACCAGCTTTAGAACATCTACCCAGGTGGTGATTGTGGGCTGCAATCACACCTTGATTGGATTTTGTGTGGCTATTGGGAAATATCGCCAACTCTTTCGAGATATGCCCCCTCTACCCCTCATTATAACCAATTGTTTCATCCTTCACTAGTTTCTCTTCCGGTGGCTTCAAACCCCACTGTTGAGTAATATTGGAAGGTCCAGTGCTATTTGAGAGGAAGGACATTACATCTTCTAGGACACGAGTATTTTCTTTCGTTTGGTTCCCCCACACGGAAAAAACCCTCTTACCCACATATATGCTTCTTTTTCATTTATGTATGATGCACATCTGATTACATTTTGACTTTGATATATATATTGTGTAAAACAGTCACAGTAATGACTCTTGTTTCTATTTTTCTCTCTCACCACTTTTTGCACACATTTTCACAACTAGTCTGACATCATAGGGGAACCACATAACCCCCGTCGTTCACGACGCTTGCTCAACCTCCCTCCTAATTTAGGGGGAGTATCTGGTCGTACCTGCTCATCGGTACCTCCTTCACACACTCCTATGAGTGCTACTATCTTAGGATCATATTTGCTTGGTTCTACCTTACTTGGGTCCACTTCCCAAGGTCACCCATTCACTCACTCTCCTTTACACGGAAGCGGGGGACCCACTTCCTCTCAAGGAGGGAGCACTAACCCACCTAGTCCCCATTAAGGGTCAGGTTCACAACATACTATGGCTGGAACTAATCCTGCCACCGCACTACAGATGCCATATTTGGCCTCTCTCAACATACCGGATCTCACCAAGCTTACCAATGATCCTATATTGCATGACACCACATGGCCTGCAATGCCAACCAAAATTCCTTCAGACATACCAAAGTTTGAAGGAAAGGTAGGGGATGACCCCGCCAACCATGTCATGACCTTTCATCTATGGTTTTCTTCCAATAGCATTATGGATGATTCCATCAGACTATGATTATTTCAATGCACACTCACTGGCCCATCAACCAAATGGTATGTCGAAGAAAAATCAGGGTCCCACACAACCTTTGAGTCCTTGGCCAAAGCATTCTTGAAATTTTTCCAATTATCCATTCACCATGACAATGGTCTAGAACTACTTTCTAATTTCAAACAGACCTCAGCCACCCACATCGTTGACCACATTCATGAGTGGCATAGGCGATGTAGTTTGTGTAAAGCATAAACCACCAAGCAACAGTGCCTTGACTGGTTTCTTAGATCACTTGTCTCTCTCCTTGGAAAAGATGTCACTTCCACCTTCCCACAATCTGAAGAGGAAGCCATTAGTAAAGCCCAACAGTATGATCTCATTTACAAACAGTCAGGGTACTTATACATAGTACTTCCTGACCTTCCAAAACCTGTGCCATTTGGTCAAGGAAAACCTGGGATGTTTCACTCAACAGACAGACTAATAGGAGCCACCACACACCATGGTCCACAACCCCAACCACCATCGATGTACGGAACACCTCAATACCCGCCGGCCTATGGGGGAACTCCTTATTACCCCCCACCCCCTTATCAACAGCCATATCCTATTGCTATACCTCCACCCATTAGTGGACCACCACCGACACCTCCCATACATCCACCTGTTCCCACAAACAGTGGTACTCCCTCAACATCAGCTTATAGTACTAGTGAAAGCACGTAGCCTTCCTATGTACCTTATGGATTGGTACCACCACAAAATCCATATTTTCCATTTCTTGGTCCTCCACAACCCCTGGCTCCCCCACATCCTCATGCGGGGGTCAATTTTGTTCAAACCTCTGCTGCTCAACAATACCAAAATTTTGAGCAGTTGAACACAGCCAACCCAACTCATCCTTCGAACAATGCCAAGAAGAAAGGAAGGAACAGGAATAACACCAACCTTGGTCAAGGACGGAATCAACCCCCACAGCACCAACCCACTGGGGGCAATCAGAACCAACAGAACCAAAACCCCCAAGGGGGAAATAAAAAAAAACGCCCAGGGTGAAATAATGTTAAAACCATCCACCCTTGTGCTCTTTGTGGTGAGTTCAGTCATTACACTCACCATTTCCCCCAGATCACTGATTTCAAACAGTTGAAAGACTCGGGGAGTCTTCCCCATACCCCTGCACAAACTGCCCCTCAACAGGCACCACAACAGTATGTGCAACAACCTCCTCCTGCCATGCTACAAAATCCTATCCCACATCAAGGTGTGATAAACACCCAATAGGACACACAGCATCCCCCACCTCAGGTGGGCCAATACCACAATCCCAACAATCCATCAGAGCAAACAATTCTCCTCGCCAGTGAGGAAGAAATTCTTCTGCAAACACGCAATCATCAGTATCAAACACCCGCTGAGTCTAATCCTCTCTCTCCTGAGACAAACCCTACACCGACGAGACCCCCGTTAGTGATCCCTCACCCTTATTCTGAACCACCATTACGCATCCCTCGCATCCCCTTGCGTAGGAATGTTCATAACCAACAGGCTAGGGCAGCTCATAACTACATCTTGGTAGACGACTTAGCACAATCCCCGGCTGCCATGTCAGTCTTGGAAGTCCTCCAGACTTGTCCTATGCAGCGGAAATCACTACTTTCCACCTTGGGAGTAGTCGATCCTACAGATACTCGACTCATCACCTTTGACCTTGATAGTTGTGAACCTCATCTTCCCGCCTTGGTCGCTATTCAAATACCAGTAAAAATACAGAACATCACTGTCCATCGGTGTATCATCGATGAGGGGGCATCTACATGCATCATGTCCAAAACAGTATGGAAAAATCTTGGTTCCCTGGAACTCATACCCTCCGCCATCACATTACGAGCTTATGACGGAAAGGCATCATCTCCTGAAGGGATCTTCCAAAATGTCCCCGTGGAACTCGGGGGAAAAACTATTCTCATTGACATCAAAGTTATCAACACTCCACTCGATTACAATATCTTGTTTGGGCGTAGCTACATGTATGCTATGAAGGTAGTAGCATCATCTATCTTTTGGACAATCATGTTCCCCCACAATGGGAAGATTGTGACCATCGACCAAGTCTCACATTATGAGCCAAACCCCTCTGCCAATCTCGATAACATTCTTCCTCTCATTCACACCAACAAAGATGCATATCCACTTGTCGAGATGGGTCCTAGTATTTTCAAAGACCCATCCTTATTAGGGACATACCATGGAGCACCACCGCTTCTTCCCCCTAATCAAGTCTATGTCATCTCCTCTAACAGAACTCACACAGAGGATGTTCATCCTCCGCAGGAGGCTTCAATCATCCCTGACGTCTCAATGGTCGCAGAACCACTCCCACAGGAGCCTCTTTCGCACTTGTCGACCCCTACAGTCCATGAATCCCCACCCCCTCAGGGGCCTAGTTCCATTTTGGAGACAGTTCCCCAATCCCTCACTCAAATTCCCTTCTTTTACCCTCCACCCGGTATAGAAGCCTTCCAGGTAGCGGCAACACTCACACTACCCAATATGGTGTTAGCCATCCCAGTGTGGTATTTACATCCACTTGAGATGGTCCCTCACCCATCCCTTCCCCCACAGGAAGGCCTCCCCATGACGATTCCCATCCTCACCCCCACTACCCCCATACTCCCTACCCCCCCTGCTACAACTGGGGGCAGGAGAAAGAAGAAGGAGCCCACAACTCCACTTCCTCCACGCATCCCACCACCTTGTGCACTATGTGAAAAAGAGGGTCACCAAACCAACAACTGCCCATCACTACCGAAATTACAGAATTTGATTCCACTCAATCAAACTCCCACAACACCCATCACTACTGCTAGTCCTCGTACCACCCAACCTTCCAGTAGTAAAGGGTTGAGGACCAAATTCGTGTGTGCTATCTGTTCCGAGTATGGCCATTACACCCATCATTACCCAGCCCTGCCACGTTTCCAACAGACATTAGCTTCTGTATGCCAGAACTTTCAAAACGACCCATGCCCTGCTACGTCCTCTACAACAAATATCACTGACATTCATTATGTCACCACTTCAGTCAATGAACGCATGAGATGCCCTTGCTCTCTCTGCGATTCATTAGCAAATTTTACATACCAGTTTCCTATGATCCTCGCATATAGGCAACGTCAATTGGCTCTGTGTCACCAACCTGTAGAGGCGATAATTAACATTACCTCACCACTCGAGGATCTTCATGTCATTTCTCCCAAACCCGAGGCACTCCCAACACCTCCTTGGTTCTTAGATGACGTATCTGAGGATTTACCCCGTAACCCACCCAACTCTCCTGCTTATTCCCCTACAGAGACTCCACCCCACCACCACGGGTACCCCTCAGTACCTCAATATATGGTTTATGTCGAGTGAACCCTCACCCTCTCCTCACATTACCCCCTCTGTTTCTTCAGCAGGGGGCAACCACACTGTCACTGAGATCACTCCTCACGATCCATTATACTCTCGTCATTTCCAATGCGATGAAGAAATACTAGAAGATCTACAACACCCAGACTCTCCCTAGGATGCACTACATCATCATGGACTCTTCCTTCCATAGGAATCCCTCATGCCTCCTAACCAAAACCCCATTTACACGGTCGAAACCAAAGATTTTATCCCATCCGGGCCTATTGATTGGTTCAATAACCCCATCCCTACACCCGATGCTTTTGAAGAAGGTAATCTGGCTAACATTTCCCCCACCATCAAAATCAACATTTCCATTAAACAGGGCGTCATCAAAGAAATCATCATTGGAGCTGCTTGCCCTCCTCAGGAAATCGCCGCATATAAAACCCTCTTCCAAGAATATAGGGATATTTTCACCTGGTCATACACAGAAATGCCTGGCCTCGATCCCTCTATTGTCGAGCATCGCATCGACACCTGGCCTGACATCACACCAGTTCGCCAGAAACAACGACCGCTACACCCATCCAAGGTTGCGGCTATCAAAGACGAAATCGATAAATTACTTACGGCCAGATTTATTTACCCCATCGCTTACACTTCATGGGTTTCCAACCCTGTACCTGTCGACAAGAAACAGGGCACTATTCACGTCTACACCAAATTTTTCGATCTCAATAACGCATTTCCAAAAGACAACTTTCCAACGCCTTTCATCGATCAAATTATCAACGACTTCATCAGCCATGAAGCTCTCTCCTTTATGGACGCATTCTCTGGCTATAACCAAATTCAAATCCACCTATCCGATCAGTATAAAACCACATTCATTACCCCGTGGGGTACTTTTTCATATCGTTTCATGCCCTTCAGCCTAAAAAATGCCGGTGTAACTTTCCAGTAGGCCATGACATACATCTTTCATGATCTGGCTGCAATCATCCTTGCCTACTTGGATGACCTCACAGCTCGATCCAAGAAACGCACCCAGCACCACGATGATTTACGAATCATCTTTCAACAGTTTCGTCAATACAACATCTGCTTGAACCCTCTCAAGTGTGTGTTTTATGTCACCACATGGCGCCTCCTCAGTTTTATCATTTCCCAAAGAGGTATTACCGTAGACCCCCTTAAAGTCAAATCCATCACTGAAATTCCACCTCCTCGGAATTTACGACAACTTCAGAGTCTACAGGGCAAAGCTAACTTTCTTATACGCATTGTTCCCGATTACGCCATATGTGCACACGGTTTCCTTCGCTTACTACATCACGACATCCCTTTTCATTGGGACGACTATGCCCAACAGTCATTTGATGATCTTAAAGAAGCACTTTCAAATGCACCGTTGATTATTGCACCTGACTACAATCGCGACTACATCCTCTACGTATCAGCATCAGCTGTATCAGTAGCTGGCGTCCTCATCCAGCTTAGAGATGACAATCGTGAACATGTCATTTACTACGTTAGTAAGAACCTCTCAGGGCCACCCTTGAAGTATAAACATGAAGAGAAACTTGCTCTTTCCATTGTCCTCACAGTCCAGAAACTGTGCCATTACATTCTGCTTCGCACCACAAAAGTCGTCGCAGATTCCAACCCTATGCAATACTTTCTCAGTCGTCGACAAGTTAACGACAAATTTGCTCGATGGATCATTATCCTTCAGGAGTACGACCTTGAGTTCTCAACACCTAAGAGTAAGAAGGCCCTCATTCTCATCGAACTTGTCACGACCCTCCCCTCTGACACACCTAGTGCCTCCGTCAACACCGACTTTCCTGACGAACATCTCTTTTACATCACTTTGGATGATCCTTGGTATGGCGACCTTCTCGTCTACCTACGAACTCAAAATTTCAGTAACCATTTATCAAGAGATGATCGTCAGTGCATTTTCCATCAGGCCCCCCGTTATCTCCTCATCAGAGACATCCTATACCGATGGGGCATCGACACCATCCTTCGTCGATGCCTGACTATTGACGAAGCCAACAGAGTCTTAAATCACTGCCACAACGGCGCATGCGGGGGCCATATTTCGGGTATCTCCACGGCTCAAAAAATTATCCGGGCCGGTTAATTTTGGCCTACCTTGTTTCATGATTGCATTCATGCCGTGAAACGATGTGAGCAATGTCAGCTCTATGCCAACAAAGCCCATGCTCCCCCTACTCTTCTTCACCCTGTCATTAATGCAGGCCCCTTTTGTAAATGGGGCATCGACTTTATGACTTGTAATCCCCCCTCCAGCAATGGTCACAAATACATTGTTGTCGCCGTTGATTACTTCATCAAATGGGTCGAAGCTATGCCCACTTTCAACAACACCGCTGATACTGCAATGCATTTTTTATTTAACCACATCATATCCCATTTTGGAGTACCACTCCAACTTGTTTCCAACCATGGGAAACACTTTGAGAATGAGATCTTTGTCGAACTCTCATCTCAGTTAGGCTTCTCTCATGAGTTTGCCTTGCCATATTACCCTCAGTCAAATGGATAGGTCGAGGCAGTGAACAAAGTCCTCAAGACCATGTTACAGCGCACGGTTAATAAACATAAAACTAATTGGCATCATATGTTATTTTCCGCACTATGGGCATATCGAACGGCAGTAAAGACTGCTACAGGTTTCACACCATTTCATTTAGTCCATGGGGTCGAGGCAACTCTTTCCATCGAGTGTGAAATTCCCACCCTATGCACCGCATTTGAGCTTTTACCTGACACTGCTCCAATGGAGCAGCGCTTGCTGACCTTGGAGTCTCTGGATGAAGACTGTCGATCTTCCTTACAGAACAACAAGGTAGCTAAAAAAATGATCCAAGGCTACCTTTGATTGCCATGTCAACCTTCTATCATTTCGCGAAGGCGACCTCATCCTGGCCTATGATATCACCCATGATGCCTTTGGCCATGGCAAGTTTGAATCACTTTGGCATGGCCCTTACATTATCCAACATTGCCTCACCAAAGGAACATACATCCTGGCCTCCCCCGAAGGCCTCTCCCTCAAAGAACCCGTCAATGGGTTGTATCTCAAGAAATTTTATGCTTAAACGTAGTCATGCTACTTTAGGTTATTTTCTTTTCTAGCGTTTTTTAATATTTTTTCTCCTACCCTCTCGTCTAAACTATCCTTTGTGAAATTGACAGATGCTTCCTCCACCATCTTACCACATTGGTTATGCCGACGGTGCCAGCTGTTGGACACAAAATCTCGCTTCGGCTGCTTGGGCTCTCTACACACCCTCACATGAAATGCTACATTAAAGCAGCATATGTTTGGGACCAGCAACCAACAACCAAGCTAAATACACTATGGTCATTGGCCTCCTAGCCGATGCCCAGCGTTATCATATTCACCACCTTGGCGTTTTCCTCGACTCTCAGCTAGTCGTTCTCCAGCTCAACAATGTTTACCGTGTACGCGATCCATGCCTCTTTCGCAAATACCTACAGGTTAGATTATTATCTCGACATTTTGATTCCATTACATTTACACATATTCCAAGACAATTGAATCAAACAACATATGAAATAGCTAACACAGTGTTAGATTGGAATATATCACATCAAGCTACACATACATAAAACATATCATACATCCTGTCACAGCATATACATAGAATAGACATCATCATCATCAAAAGAAACAAACATGTAGACAACATCAGGATCTCAAAATATGTATACTCATATATATATCAGCCCATCAAGCCATCCGAATGTTTACATACAAAAGTACATATGCCTGCAGGCCAGTGCCCCACCTCGGTACAAAATTCGGCTCATGAGCCTATATACAATAAAAAAATATACATCATACATCAGGGTGCCTCTATCGCACCCCCACCTGCTCCTCCCTTATGAGGAGGTGGTGGACCACCCCCACCTTCTCTAGGCGGTGGTGGAGGACCACCCATAGGACCCTCCTGCCCTGGGGGCAGGCATCCACTAGTTATGGCGGTAAGTACAATTGCTCGTCACACTATAGACCGCCATGGTGGTGGTACTCCTATACATTGCTCCAGGAATCCCTCATCCTGGATGCGTATCCACATGCCCTACGGCACGTCCTGTAACACCGTCTCCAGACGATGGTGTATATCATCAAAGTCAACTTCAACCGCCGCCGGAGGAGCATGTGATGGCCCTGCACCAGGGTCATCGAACCAGCGCCTCCTTCCTGCCCTCTCAGGCTCTGCTAGTCGTCCCGCGGCCTCATCCTGCCGACGTCTCTCTCCACACGGCAGTCTCTCTGGCTCTCGCTGAACTGGCACTCTCTGCAACTCCACCTCGTGCTCGCGAGGTGCCACATCTACACATGCAACAAACAAAAAAACAAAAGATCGTATCAGCATCTATATCACATACGTATGAACTAATATCTCAAATGATAACATAAATAAAACACATACACAATACTCAATATACCTCGATGGTCAAAATCATCCCTAGGAGGCAGCACCATGTCCGGGTCCCCTCGGAAGTCAACCCCAGCATAGGGGTACTGTAGTATCACCTGCGGCATCTGCTGCCATATCTGTGCCGCCTGAGCTGAAAAATAATGGCCACCTTCGCCACCACCATGGCGAACCAAAACTGTAGACCACCGCCTCAATCATGGCTCTCGTACCCCAGGCGCCTCTAGAAGAACCCTCGGGTGCAGCATCGGCACCCTCTCCAAAAACCAGGCTACCAAGATTGAGCCAAACACGAACTCTCCTGTACCTATGGACCGACACCGGTCCAACTGCGCAATCATCCGCGCATGCAGCGTTAGTCACCATGCGAACTGATCACTGCCCAAAACTCTCTCCAGCACCAGCAGCTAACCACCACTAATCCGTTGGGTCGCAAGTGACCCATACACATGAACAATCATCGCCGCTATACAGTGATGTGCTAGGGTGTCAATAGCACTGACGCTCACTACAGTACTAGACATGAAGTTCTCACCTGAGCAATATCGCTCGACGATCATCACCAGGGCTGTCTCCCTCGGCAGCATAGGCTCTGCTGGTAGGGGCGTGCCCTGAAAGGGGAGCCCAGTCAAAAAATACACATCCTCCACCGCAGTGAAGGGGATCTTCTCTCCTCTCACAAGGAAGCAGTGCAGCTCCGGACTCCACATCTGGAGCAGGAACTGCAGTAAGTACTCCTGTGCCTGTATCAACAGACACTCAAAAAACTTTAGCAACCCACAGGTTTCTAAAGTCGCTCGCACCACAGGCCCCGCATTGGCCACAACATCTCGCAACTGGGACCAGTCTCGCTCTCGCCACCGCACAGCCATAGTCACTGCCACCTACACACAACAAAGAGTCCTATATCATCTTATGAAACCATCAAATGCATCAAAAAGACTCATTTTTCACCCTTCAACCTTACCTCCTAGGAACAGTTTTATCACCCACAGGCGCGCACACATGCGCGCCTGCTCACTACACAGGCGTGCACGTATGCGCGCCTGTCCACTGCATAGGGGCACACTGATGTACACCTATTTTCCTCACAAGCACGCTCATGAGCGTGCCTATCCACCGTACAAGCGTGCTCTAGTGTGCGCCTGTCAAACCCACAGGCGTGCACTAATGCGTGCCTGTTCACAACACAGGCGTGCCCTTCGGTCATGCCTTAAATTACCCTACCCACACAACCATGCATGCATATTCAGTGAACAGGCATGCACGTATGTGCACCTTCCACTAAATCACCCGTGCATGTGGGCCCACATCCTATAAAAAATCCCCTCAAACCCCCTGTACGGCCCCTCGTACCTACCCTGCCCAAAAATTGAAAACCTAGTTCTATGCAGGATGATCAGACCACCAACCTGAAACTCGTAGAACGCTGATCGGATGCCTCGTCCTCCCCGAATATCTCAATCTCCTCTGAAATCTGCTCATCTAGTCACTGTTGCAGCAGGTACAAATGAGGTGGCAATGTGGGCCCTACAACTATATATAGGCCTTTTGCCAAACTTCCACTCATCGTTCCGAGAGCTCAAGGTGTCCATTTTTCAAACTTTCTTCAGCTACGGGATCAGCATCCCGCCACCTACATCATAGTTGTCCCTGGGTCACTTTTCATCCTGAGCCCCTGGGGTGCCTTTTTTCATATTATGGTCAGGTACGTACGCGCATTGTCACATTTATCTAATACATGATCATATCTTTGATTATCTTCAGATATTTTTCACTTTGGGTATTTGGTTGTTCTGTGTGTAGGTACTTGATCATCATCCCTCAACATCATTCCTTTAGGTATATACTCAGCACTGGCATGTAGTCTCTCCCGCTGTATTGCATTTACATTTCCAGTCACACCCTCTGATATTGGCCTTTAGGATACCTATTCCCGGCTCTACAATACTCACACCTCCATTTGCATCTTCGATACTGTTACCCGATAGCTTTCTTACCCACATGAGTTGTCCCATTCATAGCACTTTTTGACACTTTTGACACTCATGCTGTTCTTCATTACCCTTCAGGGATGGGAGTCCCCATAGTCTTTCATCATGTTGCGAATTAACCACATAATTCTTCTCCTCATTTTGCTAGCTTCCCATATGGACTCCCAGATCAGCTCTTTATGGTTCTATTCTTTCTACCTGCACCTCCGCAGGATCATGAACCCTCCATTTCATCCACCATCAGTTTGCCCATCTGTGAACCTATCTTCATTTCACCTACCTCATACAGAAACTCACCAATGGGGCCCCCACCCTTCATCAGTTTTCCAAGAAATTTCTTCCCTCCCTGGGGCACTCATTTCACACTGGGGCACCTGTTTCTGTATTTGTACATTTTCCCCCAAATTATTCATTATTTATTGTACAAACTCCTTTATTTACAGTCATTACTTTTTCTTTTGTCGTCACCGTTGGTGACTTGCTTCCTTTTTTTGGCCACACGCAACCCATTTCACCCTTGGTTGGAGCATTGCTTCTCATCTACCCTTGCCGGCATCGTCCATATCATCAGAGTACTACCCAGGTCACTTACCTTTACCCTCTGAATTTGTTCACCTTGTCCTGCCTCTGGCACAACTTATCCTTGGTCTTGGCGTCCCCCTGACACTTGACCTTGTCACACGGTTGCGGCCACTCATTGTATCATACACATTCCAACCAAGGGCAGTCTTGAGTCTTCCCACTTTTTTGACTTCGTCCATGTACCTCTGCCACTTCCTCACCTCAGTAGATTCTAGGAAGCCCTTTGCTTCTGGGAGTCGTGTTCCCCTTTTGCCGACAACAACACACTTTTTCCAGAAGGGCGACAGTATCTTGATTCTCATTCTCCATTTAATGAGAGATCTCAGATGACACAGGGTGAAACACCATTGCTCCCTGCTGTCGTTGGCCCCCATAACATTTGACGCCAACACTTTCTCATGTTATGGTGGGTCTTACTTTGTGACTATTGCAGTTCTTTTTATCATTTGCCGAATACCTCTGAACCTGGTAGGGCCATCAATGACCACATCATCGTTGCTGCTTATTACCACGATCATTGCCTATTGTTCAAAGTATATCCCTTTGCAGAATTGTCTTCTGCCTTTCTTATTACCGCCCCCGAGGGTGCTACAGTTATCTACACCAACATTTTCGTCATCTTTTGTCAGAGTTACATAACACGAGCATGGGGCATGCCCACCTCGTTTGTACACAGTTATATATTGTTACGCACCTTATGGAAGGTCGGGTTCTACCGGTTCCTTTCTTCTCCAAAGGATTTCTCTACATGGTCCCACTATTGCTCTCTCTTACAACAACATTCTCAGTAGAAGAAACATTGATGGATTTTGGCTATACATTTGCTCCTAACCTCATCCATTAGGGGGCATCTGTTATCACTGAAATTTCATCCGCACATGGCGACAAGAACTCAACATCGTTAAATAGTAATGAAGTCATTCATGGCATTGCATTAATTTCACAGCATTGCAAAAAGGTCAAAAACTATACAAAGTAACCAAAAATTGAAGGGCGCTTTACATAAGTTGGGTGCATGCGCATATGCGTGGAACAAAAATGTACAATGCGCGCACGCATGCATGATGCACGGTTGTTGGCGCAAAAACCCACGCACCTGGTAAACAACGCATTTATGAAATTGGTCGGCCTCCCAACCACTTATGGATCAGCTCCCAAGCCGATTTGACTCCCAAATCTAAGCTGAATCTACATGGTAGGCTGGTCAAAGACCTAATTAAGCCCTAAAGATCCCCTTTTTACACCTCAAAGGAGTTACATAATCACCCAATGCAATGCTATAAAAAGCCATGAAGAAACATCATTTTCTCAAGGAATTTCATGTAATGTTATGCTGCTTAGATTTTTTTAATGACTCACTCCTTGGAAATAAAACATTAGCACCATTTCATTGAGCCATCCACCTCTACATCGAGTGGATGTGCTAGGAGTTCTTTCACCATCATTCTCATTTTCTCATTGTAAGGAGAGCAAGTTTGTGAGGGCCTCAAGAGCCTTCCATTGGAAAAAGAAGGGACTCATAGTCCCCTTTCTTCATTGTGCTTTGATTTCATCAATTGATCAGCCTAAAAACAGTGGTGATATTGGTATTTTTTTGTTTGTTATTTATTTATCCATATGCTCATAGTTTTAGTTTGTTTTAATTTAATTCTTGTTTATAGTTTTGTTGTTCTTTTTCTAACTCTTTCCTCTACAGCTGTCATGCTTAGCAAGACCCAAATGGGCATGTAAGCACCCTTTATTTCCTCACCAAGTGAGAATTGGGTGCAAACAGTGTGATCAAGTGAGGATTATTGTGTGAGAGAGAAGTGTTGAGTGTAGAGCCTTCTGGGATTGTAAGATCTTCAACTGGGTGCGAAGGTCAATCATGCAGTTGGGTGCGCACGAAGGGGATAGATAGAGAGAAGAAGAAAAAAGATATTCTATCTAAGAGCGCAGACGAGAACTGTATGCTTCATATTAATATATTATAAATCACAATTCTATGGACGTAGCCCTAGATAGAGGGTGAAGCATGTATATTTTCTGTTGTGTGTGATTAATTCTCTGTTCTTTGTCAATTGGTATACCATTATTGCATTACTGTGTTAGATCTGATAGATAGTTCTGCGAAGTAGATCTGAACTGGTAGATGGTATATAATTATTGTATTGATTTTATATTGGATCAACTTGATATCCCCTTGGTTGTAGACATATCTCTCCTGTAACCCCCCCATATCTACTTCGGGTGAGACTGCATCTACTTCGCAGGTGTTGCCGAAAGGGCCAGTAGTTAGGGCTTGTTGGTGCACTCTTGGAGCTAAATCCTAGGTCTACCCCAGTGCCAACAAGCTATCTTTCAGGGTCCCTGATAGGTCGAGAAGCTTAGTTTCTAAGTTACCTTTAGCCTCGTGGTCACCCTGCAAAGGGTTTGCTATTGATGCATTGGGACTTGGAGAATATGTTCCCCCTAGTTCTTTCTCCTCTATAATTGGTATTGTAGTTATAAGAGAGATCTCCAAACACTTTTCATAATCATAGATAGTTATTAGATCAAAAAGGGTATTAGGCACACCCGTTTCTCTCGGTATTATTGGAATCTCTTGCTAGGTTGGAATGGTCACCAAAGATCTGGCTTGTGTTGATATAACTCTTAGATTTTCCAGACCCACGGTTTCCTCTAGTTTGTTTGAATCTAAGCCATTTAGATCCTCTCTGATGTTTCTTGAGTCAGCTGAGGTGATCCTCATCATTTCCAATAGTTGAGTATCATTTTATAACTTTTGGATGACTCTTTGAGCTTCTTCTAATAACAACATTCCCCTCCTTTGTGTCTTTGTGGCTTCTATTGCTCTGTTTTCTTCTATAACCTTGAGAGCTTCTTGATTCGTTTGTTCTATCGTTTTGACTTGCTCATCCATACTCATAGATTTGAACCTAGTCATGTTCAGGTTATATTTTCTCTGTAGTACCTCCTCCCAGTCTTGAGCACATTATGTAAATATCTCATATTCAAACTTGTCATGTGTGTATGGCCAGCAGGAAGAGACTTGTGACTCATGATATAGAACTAGGCCTTCAGGGTCATGTTTGCGGAATCATCCTGTTGAGAACCTATATTCTAGCTAGCTCAAACCCTCTTGTTTATCTTGCGTGGTGTCCTTCAATATGAAAAAACCTACATGGAAACTATAGGTTATGAACAATCATTTCTTGTCCTTAACCAAAGTGGCATTATAGCCCTAAATGATGGTTTTGTAATAGATTTCTCCTACAATGATTCTATATGGGACATGAGTAGGGGGAGTAAATGTGGTGCATTAGTGGCCCCAAACACCCTAATGTAGTTTTTGGTTTCATATAGGTACCAGTGGCCTACATTTGAAATCATTTTCTTGGACACTAAAGATAGTGTTGGGCATTCGTTTTTGAAAATAACGAAATAAGCCTGAGCTATGACTTCATTGCAAATGACAGCATAATATTTCTTGTACCTGTTTTCCCATAGGATGTTGAAGTAGACATGTACATGTAGCTCTATGATGTGCCAACTCAGATTCATGTCGGTGAAGACAGTCCTTTCATAGATCACATCTAGCATATACAAGGCCATGTGAAAAGAAGGTGTTTCTCCCTCCTTTGGTGACTGTGTCTACAATATACTGGTGCTCAATTGCTTGGATATGATTTCTTCCCAGTTGAAGCTACTCTTGAAAATATCCATAGTGTATTCCAGGGTCATCCATGCCTCTGAGAACTTAGCACAATATTGATGCAGGAGCATCTCCCACATCAAGTGAGCCAACACGAATGCAAGTGGGCAGCTAGACAAGCGCCAACACAAATTTTGAAATTCCCTTAGATTGTTGTGCCATCTTAAATGATCCATTAAGATGAGACACACTTGTATTATGTAATTGGACCTTGAGCCTTTAGCTCTCGTCCTTAGTAGGTAGGAGTCATTTATAGTAGTTAATGCAGGTAGATAGAATTTAATTCTAGAATAGACAGTTTGAGAGCGCAAGAGGGAAACGAGATATAGACACCCTCATTGTGCATTGTAACATTTATTCTGGAGAAGGAAGAGCAAGATCATGCAGAGAGTTGTGTAAGAACACCCATGTACATATATTTGGATTAATAGGAAGAGATTGATTCAAATTCATGGTTTTTGTGTTGTTATGTGTGTATTGATGCTAAATGATGTGATCATGAATGTTTTCTTTCCTGTTATACATTTGCTTTATGTGTTGTGTATATGATTTCATGGTTGAGTTGAAGTCTGAAAGGGAAAGGGAATGAGTTTCAATTGTTTCTCTATCTCAGCCAAGGATTCCTGTAAGGAGTGCAATTGAAGTGTCCGCAAAGAGTGCATTGACAAAGGGTTCAGATAGAGACAATTTTTTCTCTCATTCATTCCAAGGTGCAGACAGGCACAGGAGCTGTGAAAGGAGTGTGCAAGCCAACTGAAGTTTAGGGTGTGAGCTTGAGAAGAGTATTTGAAATACTGTTGATGTAGGAGTGCACAAGGTCAAAGATTTTCAGCACAGAGGAGTGTCTGAAGGTTTCCGCAAGGAGTGCGTGCAAGAGTCTTCTTTAAGACTTGGAGTTATAAGGAAGAACAAGGAGGATTGAACCTTCGAAGGAGTCGAAGGGAGTAAAGGGACAAGTACCTTGAAGTTGGCAAGAGGTGTTGTAAGTTGCATGCCATTGGACAAGTTCTGTGGAGGAACACTGGGTTTCATTTTGCTGAAATAGTCAAGGAAGAACGGATGGACGGTATTCTCTTAGGAGAGTCTGCGAATCTCCGTGAGCCGTCAGATCTCGCAGAGGTGCAGGGGAGATAAGGAAATGAATTTCCAAGGGGTTCAAAGCTCGGGAGGGTAAGGACCATAGATCCAAGCCACAAGGGCTGTCAGATTTACACGTGTATTCTCATATCAAATTTTTGTGGGTCAAGCTCCGTAAACTTGGCAACAGGAATCACAAAATTGTGAAATGCGATAATCCGATAGCCAAAGAGTTGTGTGGGGCCACAAGTGTCAGAGTGGGAGACAGGTGGTATGAATTATTGGGGTTTCACAGCAGGAAGTCCTGATACAATAGCATCTAGATTCACGATATTGCAAACTCAAAAATGTTGATGGAGTGAAGGACTATTGAATAGTCAACTCGCATGTGCATCAGGGTTGTGGCATATCGGAAGTCGGGAGTCGAAAAAGTGAGTGGGTTGATATCGTGAGCATTGAAATCATGATAAGAAAATTTCTGAATAGAAGGGAAGGTCAGTGTTGACTGTCGTTGAGTCTTCGGGATTCGAGGGAATAATGCTCGACCACTGATCTCGCGAAGTCACGAAGTTCGATACTCCGAGTGCAGAGAGAGAGGATCGTGAAAAAAGTTCCGGGGGTGCAGATTTCCCGACAGGGAAATAGAAGAGTGTTACAGTTCTTCGAGCCGAGGAAGAAGAAAATATCCTATGAGCGCACGGACCTTCCAACCTACGGGTGTGGGGAGGGTGCGTGTGCACCAAGTGGTATCAGAGAACATAAATTTTCTTTGCTTTTTGTAGTAGAGAAGAGAATTCACCATGCCACCAAGGAGAAGGGACATGCAATCACCCAATCCAGAGGATAGGGAAATGTAGAGAAGAAGAGGTAGACAACTGACTGATACAGCCATGGAAAGAGAGATGCATGATCTACGAGCTAGACTCGAAGACACAGAGACAACACAAATATGCACAACCAGTGCAGGGGATCTCAGTGATTCCAAAAGAGAGATTGAGGCTGAACGTGAAGAAGAAGTTGCAGCCGAAGATGCATCAAATGAATGTTTGATTAGAGCTATTTCCAGGATGGATATAAGAACAAATATGGACATTCTAGTTTATGAGGGAAACTTGGATGCAGAGGAGCTTCTAGACTGGATTAGAGCTCTGGACATGTACTTCGACTATGAAGACATCGAAGAAGACAAGAAAGTCAAGCATGTTGTCATGAGATTGAAAGGACATGCAACATTGTGGTGGGATGAACTACAAGATAACAGACGCTGCAAGGGCAAGCAGAAGATTAAGAGTTTGGATCGAATGATCGCGAAGATGAAGGAGAAATTCATCCCGAGGGATTATCAAATTTCTCTATTCAGGAGGATGCAGAACCTGAGACAGAAGTTGATGACAGTGAAGGAATATACTGAGGAATTCTATAAACTGAACATGAGGGCAAGTCATCGGGAGAGCGATGATGAGAAAGTTGCTAGATACATGAATGGCCTGAGATATGATATCCAGGATGAGATGAACATGGTAACCATCCGGACAGTGGAAGATGCTTATCAGATGGATCTGAAAGTTGAGGAGAAGTTGAACTGAAAGCAAAGTCAAAGAGACCAAGGTAGGAGTTAGCCCAGAGGAAAATCAGTTGCCCAAGATAGATATCAGAAGCCCAAGGAAGACTAGAAGAAACCTTAGAATCATACAGAGAAAGGTGGAAGTTCACAGTGAGGGCAGTATGCTAAACAGAGAGGACAACATACTGAGCAGCGAGGATATTATGTTGACAAAAACCCTTTTCCTCATACTAGAGGTAGAGGAAGAGGAAGAGGTGGAGTAATTACATGCTTCACATGCAGAAAGAATGGGCACAATTCTTATGAGTGTCCTGAGAAAAATAAAGAAACTGGAGAACCTCACATCGCTAAAACACAGAGGCAGGATGTTGAGGCAGAGGACGCTGAAGGAGGAAGATCGTTGATGATGCGAAAAGTCCTTTTGACACCCGAGAAGGAGGTGGAGAATTCATTCCAAAGGACCAGACTTTTCAGGACTACTTGAAAGACCAAGGACAGGGTATACAAGGTCATTGTAGACAGTGGTAGCACGGATAATCTCGTTTCAACCGAAATGGTAGAGAAGCTGGAGCTGGAGACGACTTATCATCCAAGCCCATATAAAGTTTTGTGGCTACAAAAAGGACATTAGGTAACTGTCACTAAAAAATTTTTAGTTGAGTTTAAGATAGGAGGATATAATGATAAGATCTTGTGTGATGTCATTCCTAGGGATGTTTGTCATCTATTGCTGGGTAGACCATGGAAATATGACAGGAATGTGATTAATGACGGGAGAATGAACACATACACCCTAGAGAAGAATGGGAGGACTCACATGCTACTTCCAATCAAGGATAAAGAGATGAAGCCTGAAGTAAGCAACACAGTACTTCTCATGAGTGGGAAGTAACTCCTTAATGAATTTAAGAAGAAGGAGGATCCACAGTTTATTGTGGTTAGAAAGCCTAGAATTTTTCTGACTAGCACAAGAGTGGATGATTTACCAGATGAGATTCAGGAACTATTGGAAGAGTTCGATGACATTATAGTGGATGAATTACCTCGTTCATTGCCACTGATAAGAAGTGTGATTCATCATATTGATCTCATACCATGACCTAGTTTGAAAAACAAATATGCATATAGATTGACGCCGCAGGAGAATGAAGAAGTTAAGAGGCAAGTCCAGGATTTATTGGAGAAAGGTTTAGTCAGAGAAAGCTTGAGTCCATGTGTTGTCCCAACAGTACTCAGTCTAAAGAAAGATGGAGGCTGGAGGATGTGTACTGACTCAAGGGAAATTAATAAGATAACCATCAGGTATAGATTTCCATTGCTGAGGATGGATGATCTGATGGATTGCTTAAGTGGAGAAAAATATTTTTCAAAGATTGATTTGAAAAGTGGTTATCACCAGATCCGCATGAGAGAAGGTGATGAATGGAAGACAACATTCAAAACAAATGAAGGGTTGTATGAATGGATTGTTATGACATTTGGCTTAACAAATGCACCAAGTACCTTTATGAGGTGATGAATGAAATCCTGAGTGAGTTCATCAGAAATTTATCATTGTATATTTGGATGACATACTGGTTTACAGTAAGACAATGGCGGAGCATCTGAAGCATTTGGATACAGTGATGAAGAAATTGCAATAGGAGAAGCTGTTGATAAATATGAAGAAGTCCTCATTCATGAAGACAGAACTCATTTACTTGGGATTTTTTATTTTGACAAATGAGTTGAGGATAGATCCAAATAAAGTGGAAGTGATCAAGAATTGGCCATCACTGAAGAATATTTTTGAGGTGAGAAGTTTTCATGGATTGGCTAGTTTCTACCAAAAGTTCATCAGGAATTTCAGTGGAATTAGAGCAACGATGATGGACACAGTGAAGAAAAGACACAAGTCTTTTCACTAGACAGAAGAAGATGAGAAAAGTTTGATTATGCGGAAGAGGAAGATTACGGAACAACCAATTTTGGTGTTGCCAGATTTCCAGAAAACATTTCAGGTGAAATGCGATGCAAGCAGATTTGCAATAGGGGTAGTCTTGAATCAAGAAGACAGGTTGATAGAATATTTCAACGAGAAGCTGAATGAAGTGAAATTGAAGTACTCCACTTATGAAAAGGTTTCTATGCTATCATACAGGCACTGAAGAAATGGAGGCATTACTTGATACCCAAAGAGTTTGTTTTGTACAGTGACAATGATGCACTGCAGTTTGTGACTCAACAGGAAAAGTTGAATCAGAAACATGTCAAATGGGTTGAGTACATGCATAATTTAACTTTTGTGATTAAACATATTTATAGTACTGCTAACAAAGTTGTTGATTCTTTGAGTAGGAAGTGTTTGCTATTGCAGGAGTTCAAAGTCGAAATGTTGGGTTTTGATGATATCAGGGACATGTATGCCGATGATCAGGATTTTAAGGAAGCATATGAAGTGTCTAAGAATCTAGTTCTCAGAGATCGAAGCCAATGGATGGGATACATGATCCAGGAAGGAATGTTGTTCAGGGGTAATCAGCTGTGTATTCCAAAATTCTCTATGAGGGAGAACCTGCTGAAGGAGAAACATAGTGGAGGATTGGCAGGACATTTTGGTCATGACAAGATGTTCACAAAGTTGAATGAGTCATATTTTTGGCCAGGTATGCGAGCATATGTCAAGAGATTCGTGGATAGATGCAGAATTTGCCAGCATTTGAAAGGAAGGAAGAAGAATGAGAGGTTTTATCAACCATTTCCCATACCAGAGAGGCCGTGTGATGTGATTAGCATGGATTTTGTGTTGGGGTTGCCAAGAACACAAAGAGGTTGTGATTCAATCTTTGTGGTGGTGGATAGATTTTCCAAAATGGCACACTTCATTCCACATCAAAATACCAGCGATGCAACTCACATTGTGAACCTATTTTTCAAAGAGGTCATTCAACTTCATGGGTTGCCGAAGAGTATAGTTTCGGATCGAGACATGAAATTCATAGGGAATTTTTGGAGGACCTTATGGAAAAAGCTAGGGACTAACTTGGAATTTAGTTCAGCTTATCATCCTCAGATGGATGGAAAAACAGAAGTGGTAAACAGAAGTCTGGGAGACTTGCTGAGAAGCTTGGTGACAGAGCACCACAGCTAGTGGGACCACATAATACCATAGGAAGAATTTTCTTATAATAATTCAGTGAATAGGATTACAGGGAAAAGTCCATTTCAGGTTGTCTATGGCATGCAACCGAGAGAAATTTCTGAACTGAGAGATTCAGAATAGACTGCGACTAGGAGTTCTAGTGCATAAGAATTCGCAGAGGCGATGAAAGAACTTCACAGCCAGGTGAAGGGGAAACTGTTGGAATCAAGTCATGAGTATAAGTGCATGGCAAACTAGCATAGAAGACAACTTCAGTTTGAGGTTGGTGATCTATTTTTGGCACATTTAAGGAAAGAAAGGTTCTCGAGAGGAACATATAATAAGTTGAAGATGAAGAAAATTTGGCCATGCATGGTCTTTAAGAAATTTGGGACAAATGCTTACGAGATTGAATTACCCGATGGGATCAGAATTTATCCTATATTCAATATCTCAGATTTGTACCCATATAAGGCTAAAGAAACAAACACTGGATATGAGCAGCCATTGATCCAGTGGACAAAGCAGATGCCGGTTGCAGAGAAGCCATAGATAGAATGCATACTGGATAAAAGAATTGGCAAGAGGACCAGGCGAAAGAAGTATTCTGAGTATCTGGTCAACTGAAAGGGACATCCAGTTGAAGATGCCAGCTGGGAGAATGAAGAAGAGATTCAAAAGCATGGATAGACCATGCAAGAGCTCATGGACAAGATCCCATGAAAGTTTTCAAACGAGGTAGTATGATGCAGGAGCATCTCCCACATCAAGCGAGCCAGCGCGAATGCAAGTGGATAGCTGGACAAGCGCCAGCACAAATTTTGAAATTCCCTTAGATTGTTGCACCATCTTAAATGAGCCATTAAGATGAGATGCACTTGTATTATGTAATCAGACCTTGAGCCTTTAGCTCTCGTCCTTAGTAGGTAGGAGGCATTTATAGTAGTTAATGCAGGTAGATAGAATTTAATTCTAG
>CBVK0100634043.1:6078-27008 GCA_900067695.1 Picea abies | reverse complement strand
GCTCTTCCGATCTCACCAATAGAAGTCCATACCTCCCGAATCTACCATAATATTAACAGTGTATTTGTACATGTCTTATATTTATGAGTTTTTCATGTATATGTTGTATGTATAGGATTATTGTTATTTCCACATTAATATGTGTATTATCATAAAGAAGTGATCAGAGAAGATGATGAAGGTGATGTGGATGTAAATGGAAGTGAATATTCAATAGTTATGATGTTTTATTTTGAGGATAGAAAGGCTTAATGATTAGAGAGGGATTGGTGTTATTGGAACCTTGCAATGGTTATATTCCCCGTAAGGGATGAATGGGGGTGTCGTACTCTCTCACCATGCGATCAATGAGAACCTAGTAAAGGAAACTGGGGCTTAGGACTCTTGATCTATTTTGTGGCAATCATCTAATTGTTTGTTAAGTTTTATATGTATGAAGTTCCACAAGATTTTATGTGTGCCATTGCCCAGTGGGACTATGGTTGGGTATGTATATTTTTTAATTTCATAAACATGAGAAGTTCTCAACGTGGTAGTCCCCGACTTGGGTGGTTGGGGATGTTACACCTCCATGATCTAATCTCAACATATTTAGCTTCTTTTCTGTTAGGTTTTCTACTAGTGCCTTGAATTCCCTAAACTTACCAAATACTTCACCTTTTTCCTTCAAGAAGTAAATCCAATTTTTGCATGAGTAATCATCAATAAAATATACATAATATATGTACATGTTGATTAATGGTGTTGACATCGATCTGCATACATCCGAGTGTACAATATCCAAGACTCCTTTAGCTCTGCTATCACTGCTTGGAAAGGGGTTCTTCACATTATTTCCTTGTGCACAACCTTTTCACACGCCATCTGGATTCACCTAAATCTCTGGTAGTCGTGTTACCATCTTTCTCACGATTGGTAAAGCTATGTAGTGTAGGTGGGAAAATATCCTATGCCATAGCTCACTTGAATTCACACTGTCATGAATCAATGTTGAATCTAAGCATCCCTTTAATTTATACAATCCTCCTTCTTGGACACTGATAATAATTGCATCATCAAACGTCTTTCCTTTTGAACACATGAGAACTTCTCTATATACAAATGAAACCCCAAAACACTTCTCATACAAAGATGAAATCGAGAGAAGGTGCTTCTTCAAAAATGGTACATAAAGCAGGTCCTTCATCCTCATTGTCTTCTTGGAATCTAGTTTGTAGGAGGCCTCTCCTACTCCTTTGATCATATATTGATAATCATCACCCAACTTCATATTATGAGGTGAATATTTATGAATTAAGTTTGACAGAGAGCCTTTATACCCTTTCATGTGATTAAAAGCATCGATATCCATCAACCAAGTATCATTTCTAGGGGTGATTGTTCCTGTGAGAGTTGATATTAGGATGTATTAATCATCACTTGAATCATCTTCTCTTGAAATTTTCTTCAGTGGTTCATCATCTTCAATGACATGAGCATGATGCCTCTTGTCCTTTTCCTTTTCTTTTAGTTTCAGAATAAGGGGACAAAATTTTACAATGTGTCCCAATTTTTCTTAACAGAAACACATCATATTTGAATAGTCTCTTTGATTCTATTTTGAATTTTGAGGTTTCTTTTGGGATGAGGGTTCTTTCTTACTATTTCATTTCCTTGTATGAGCAGCTACAGATTGGTCATCATCCCTCAATTTCTCTTCTCTTGCTACTAGCCTTGCTTCCTCTTGAGTGCAATATTCCCATAATTTGTTAAATTATATTAGCTTCCTCCTTGAGCATATTCCTTGAATGAATTAGTCCCATGACCTTGGGAGAGAATTCAATGTGGTCATCACCATTTATGCTTCGTCAACAGTGTCTCTAATAGCTTCAATATGTTCCTTGATCTGATTCACTCTCAAGAAGTAAGAGTGAATGGACTCTGAATCTTGAAGCTTCACATTCATCATTTGGGTCTTCAATGTCATCCCTCTGATGATGTTTTTTCCTTCAAATAGACAACTCAATGCATCGATCATATTCTTTCAAGATTTTAATGGAGAGACATGATGGATCAGATGATCCATGATTGGGTCTGCAATAATCCTCTTATCCATGGCCTGTTTCTTTTTATTCTTTTCCTTGGCCTCATCTTCCTCTGGTTCCAGAACTTCCTCCTCAACAAATCTTTTTGAATCATGTTCTTCTATAAGGAGGACTACTCTGCACTTCCATGCTCTGAAGTTTCTTCTCCTTCCAACTTCTCATCAATTTTGGTGTGGGTATTCATCCTTCCTGGGAAGATGAAGTCAGTTTTCCAAAACACTTCCAAAAGTATGAGGAAAAATATTCTTTTTCAATCCTGCTCTGATACCATGTTGATTCCTTTTTTTTTTCCAAAAGTTAAAGTATTATATTATTTTATTATTATTTAATATGCAAAAGGATTACAAATGAAAGACAAATATCCATAGAAAAATAAGATATATCCTCAAGGAAACCCTCAAGGGGGAGAAAACCCTGCAAACTTTCCTCAGTATAGATATCTCCAACATGTACAATGCCATACAATGATCTTTCACGAAATCAACACCAAAGAGACCGAGACACGAACCAAGAATAGCCTCCTAGATAAGTGATTACTACTCTCTTGTACTTATATTCAATGAGTGATCAAAATGACTCGATATAACCTCTATTTATACTCTAAAATACCTAAAAGACATGACTTATCAATAAACCCTTTCACAATTGCACTTAGGAATAACCAATACAATTACAATTAGGAATAACTTCCAAAATTACATAAAATCTCAAAACTTTCCACCAAGCTTTGACATGGATAAGGGATTTAAGTAGCATGAAGGTGATCTTTTCACCATCGAAATTTTTTTGGACAGAGTAATAACATTCTAGCATATTCAACCATTTCTCTAGAGCATCTACATCTATCTAGCCTTCAAATAAGGGGATATCAAAATTGAATTGTACCTTGTGTTGGGCTCTAAATATGTCCTAAAAACAACCTTAGTTTAACATTAATTTATCAACCGAAGATTCGTCTTTTCTTTCAAGAATATCAGCAAAGTCTATGTAGATAGTTGTAGAGGTTAAAATCATGTAGTTAAAGTAAATCTGAGTTTATCAACAATCAAGTTCCTCACACTTTCATTAAAACTATGAAACTAAAATCTTACTCAACAGGATTATAATCTAATCAATAATGTGTTGTGAATTAAATTCTTTAACCAATTTTATGAATTCATCTAGCTAAGAAACAATAATTTAATCTATGAAGATACTCAATAAACCGATCTATCAATGATTGTCTAACCTACTGGAAAAGAACAACTAAGTACTGTAAAATTGAGAAGGAATAGAAAATGCAGAATTAAGCGAAAGGAACAGCGACTGTAAATTTAATAAAAGGACAACACATGTGAAAATGAGAGGAACTGTCAGGCAATAAACTACAACAATGGGAAATGGAAAAATAATCGATATCATTCAAATGAAACATCTATATATTGGCATGATTTAAAGGAAAGCATGTTCTTGTCATCGATGGTAAGAACAGCCATGACGATGGCATGATTACAGGCATAGTGTGCAAAAGGAATGAAAATCAGAAGGAATCAAAGCTCAGGAGGAATAGTGTGAGTTATGAAAAGATCACAGCTCAGAAAGGAAAGTGCAGTATAGAAGTGAATGAAAATAAAAGTTAGGAGGGTTAGTGAATGAATATCTAAGATCAGGGTGAAAAGATTTAGCACTCGTCCGATCAAGAAATCGACTGTGTTGATCGTCTCATATTATGGGCATCGGTCATATGAGTGACCGTGTTCTTGAGGATCATTGGATGATCGTGACCGTTGGATCTGCAAGCTAGATTAGCGGCAGGGATAAATTGAGGGGAGTGAAAGAAGAATTAAATAACTCGCTAGTTCTAATCCCGTAATTGGTCTAGATTGTCAGATCTCATAGACTCGGAGATCGATGACTGTGGTTGATCTAACAACAGATCAATTTAAGTCAAATTGAGTTGTGACCACCAAATGTGCAATCGCCAGATCAATGGCAGAGATAGATTGCGGAGATTGAAAGGAGAATTAAATATCGCACTAGTTCCAATCCTGCAATTAGTCAGGACCATCCGATCTTATATCTTCGAATATCGACAATTGTGGTTGACTCACCAACAACACACATATTCAAATTGCGGAGTTTGGGTGTTGAGTTAAATCACTCGCAAGTTTTGGTTCCGCAATCATCGTCAACCATTAATCTGCTTCGAGTGTCCTCATGACCGTTGGATCACATTTTAGTGGAAGGATAGGATAAGCTAAAAGGGTTGAGAATTTGATTATCCGAATTCTCGTCAGTCGTCGGATCATTCTAAGTGGAGGGACAGGATAAGATAGAAGAAATGCATTGCAGAAATATTGATTTGTCAATCTAATATCCTAATCAATGAACAAGATTCACTTCAGATCTAAAGACGCAAGGAGGTTACGCTCTGGAGAGATTAATATTTGAAATTCCCGAAATGCAAATTTCCGTCAGTCATTGGATCATTCTAAGTGGAAGGACAGAATAAGATAGAAGAGTTCCATCGCAGACATATCAAGCCATTGATCTAGGATCATGATCGATGAACAACATTCACTTCGGATATAAAGATGCAAGGAGGTTACGCTCTGAAAAGTTTGAGATTTGAAAAACCTGAAGCCCGGAAATCTGAAATGAATAAGGACCACTAGATCTAGGGAACATACAATGACCATTAGATCAGGGAGATCTACGTTAGCGGACTATGTCAGAAAGGACACATGGTAGACCACGTCAGCATGGACATGTGGCAGACCATGTCAGTAAAGACATATGGCATATCACGTCAGAAACCACGTCAGGAAGTACACATGGCATAATCAGATGATTACATGTGTTAAGAGGAAAATGGATCATGCCATGTCAACACGTGAAGTCAATAAGTTACGTCACTATGGAATATTTAATTCAACAGTTTCACCACTAACAAATGACAAAAGCTTCGAAGTCTCGAAGTGGACACGAGACATCTGATCTAAAAGATCACTCTGTGAGCATTCTCATATGTATATCTACTCCAATGGAAGGATAGCGTAAGTTGATATCTCCAAAGTCTGGAGACCTGAAGGAGATCTCGACCGTTGATATGATGTCGGGTGCACTCTCAACCATTGATCAAGATACAGTGGAAGGATAGCGTAAGTATAATAGTCAAAGACCCAAAATAAAAGGTGGCCATCCATCTCAACGGTTGATTAAGTCATGGACGTCATATTAAGCCATGTAAGAATCAAATATAATGATTGATCTGTTTCCAAAAAATAAATTTAAACCATCCGATATGTTCAGGAAATATCATTCTGAAGTTTTGAAAGGTTTTAAACCCAAAAGTTCTGAAGGGTGAAATGTCGAAGTTACGACAGTCGTCCATTTCAAGCGAATGAATCGTAACCATTGAAATTGATAAGTGCTCAAGCACTCGTTAAGCCTAGGCGTATGGTCACCACCAGTGGTCACATGAAGGAAGGGGCTTAGAAGCCAAAGAAGCCATAATTGACTAGTTGTAACTGATAGAGAAGATGAAGAGTTTTGACTGCCAGAGAACCTAAGGAATCTTAGCATAACGCCCACTAATGATGAACACACTGAGCATAACCACCAGAGAAGATGAAGAGTTTCCATGATGATCGGGAAAAGGACTCGACATGATAAAAATATGAAAAACAAAGAAGTGAGTTTGATTCTCTCGTCATCTATGTGGTGAGGAAGACGCGATGCAGTGAAAAACCTGTAGGGAAGAATAGTGACACAGTGAAGAGCATGCATATGCATAGTGCATAGAAGGTAGATGGCGCACAGATCATAAAAAGTAGAAGAACAAAAAGTGCAAGTCATGCAGGCAAAAAGACACTGATGCAGGCAGAGCAGAGCAGTGTAACAGAACAGTGATGAGACTGGTAAGCCAATTATAAATGTTGTATCACTGTGATAAATTTAAGAAAGAAAAGATTTATACTTCGGGGTGGTAGGGAGGTGTTAGGGAGGACTGTTGTCCTTAGAAGTTTCAAGTGGGTGCTTGAATATAGGGAGTTGTAGCTTCCATCTGGTTGCAGCCAGAAAAACCAAGGTGGTAGGGTGGTGCAAGGGAGAACTATCGTTCTCTATTATACAGGTTGGTGCCTGTGTGACTGGAAGTTGGTGCTTCCATCTAGTTGGTGTTGGAACACTCGGGGAGTTGGTGCTTCCTTCTAGTGGATGCTAGATAAGCCAGAGAGTTGGTGATCTTAGCAAGTTGTTGCTTGTAAAATAGAGGTTGTATCCTCAAGAAGAGTTGGAGATCATAAGAATGATAGTGTATAAAAAATAAATATTACTTATCATATCAAGAAGAAGAGGTTTTTCCCTTTATGGGTTTCCTAAGGAAATATCTGTCTCTGTATATTTCATGTGTGTGATTGATATTGAATATTCTATTGCTTACTCCCCTGCATTATTGTGATCATCATTGAGTGTTCCGTAAAGAGTTTAAAATGGGCATAATTGTTTAAGCATAGTAACAACTGATTCACCCACCCCCCCCTCTCATTTTTCCAACAATTGGTATCAGAGAAGGTTCCTTTTATCTAAGGGTATATCCTAGAGCTTAAACATGACTAGCCATGAAGGAACTTCAACCAATAAGGCCCCCCTGTTCAATGGAACAAACTTCGCCTTCTGGAAAGTTAGGATGAGAACCTACATAATGGCCTTAGGTGCAGATGTTTGGGATGCGGTAGAGACTGGTTATGTAAAGCCAGTTGTACTAGCTTCTAAGGATGACAAGCTAGAATTCAGCTTCAATGCTAAGGATATAAATGTTATTCTGAGTGGGCTTACAGAAATAGAATTTGTAAAAGTTAAGCACTTAGAATCTGTCAAAGAAATGTGGGACAAACTCATCAATAGTTATGAAGGTAATGAGAAGGTAAAGGATACCAAGCTTCAAACCTGCAGATTACAGTTTGAACAACTAAATATGAAAGAGGATGAAACTGTTGGGAAGTACATTCTGAGAGTTGAATAACAAGTAAATGCAATGATAGGACTTGGTGAAAAAATTGAGGATGTCTCTTTAGTTCGGAAAATTTTGAGATCTCTATCAGATAGGTTCAACCCAAAGGTCTCTGCTATAGAAGAACTTAATGATCTAAAAGCTATTTCTATTGACCAACTCCTAGGAACTTTGACTGCCTATGAAATGACGATAGGTGAATATAAACCCACCTCTAGAGAAGCATCATTTAAAGAAGATAAGAATGAGGATTATGATCCTGATGAAATTGAAGAAAAATTTGTGAGAAGACTAAAGAAAGGATCAGGAAAGTACTAAGGAAAATTTCCCTTCAAATGTTTTAACTATGGAAAGATATGTCACTTTGCATCTAAGTGTCCACACAAGAAATAGGATCAGAATTCTGAAGGTGAAAAGAAGTACAAACCCAAGAGATTTGGTAAAAAGAAAAGTTTATGTGTAAACAATGATGACTCTTTAGAAGATACAGATAGTGACTCTTCCTGTGAAGATAATATTAATGACTTTATGCTTATGGCCAAAGAGGATTATGATAATAAAATCACAAGAAGTGATGTTGGCGATGAAGAAGTTGTGGTTGACTTGGAAGGAGAACTGATCAGTGCTCTAGAAGAAATTGCTAGACTCGGATCTAAGAAGAAAAAGAAAAAACAATTGTTGATATAGTTCAAGAAAGACAATAAAGAACCTGATGAAGACTTTTCCCTACTAAAAGTGGAATTAGAAGAGGCAAAGAAAATAGAGGACATTCTGAAACAACGGTTATCAGAGAAGAAGGCAAGATGTGAAGCCTTGGAAGAAGTGGTAGTAAAAACCAGAAAAGATATGGAGAAGTTTAAAACATTGTATATCCAAAATCTTCCAAGCATTAAATCCATAGGAGAACTAAACAACATTCTGAGCAAACAAAGATCTCCTTTGTTGAACACTGGTTTAGGTTATGTAAATGGTTCAAGCAGCAAACATCCAGAAAGCAAAGAGCCAGTAAAGATGATCAAGTTCCAAGTCAGCAGACAGTCAGACCATGAGGGTACTTTTTCACCAAAAGCTAATAAAGACAAGATTATCCCTGATAAAAAACAAAGAGATCAAAATATGGAGCAAAAAATGCCAAGAAGAAGGCCATCCTTCAGGTACCAAAATTTCTTCCATGGTTGTTGTTTTTATTGTTCTAATTTTGGTCATAAGATTGCAAATTGTCAAATTACGTTTAGAGACATGCAACTGAAGAGGTCAAAAAATAAACAATCTTTACAACATAGAATTAAGAAGCCAATGAATATACAACGTAGCACCAATCACTTTGACCCACTGAACAATGAGATTGAATGTTATAATTGTCATAACTTCAGCCACAAAGCTGCAAACTACCATTTGAAGAAGTACAAGGTAGATCCAAGGATAAATCCTTTAGCTGGAAATGCCAGCACATGGAAAAAGAAATATAGTGAAAAATGTGGTATAGTACTTTCAGTTCAAAAACAAAAATACCCCTGGTATATAGACACTGGATGTTCCAAGCACATGACTAGAGACAAGGATAAGTTTATGTCTATAAGTAAAAGCAAAACAGGAAATGCAACCTTTGGAAATAATGAACTAGGTAAAATCAAGGGTAAAGGGATGGTGATTTTCAGTAATGGTAAAGGAAAAGCCCATGATTTTCTGCTTGTAGATGGGCTGAAACATAATTTGCTCGGTGTAATTCAAATGTGTGACAGAGGATGTGAAGTGGTGTTCACTTCTGAGGATTGTAAGATAAAGCCTGTAAACTCAGGACAAGTGGTGGCTAAAGGCACAAGGACAGAAAATAATGTATATGTGTTGAAATAAGATAAAGAAGAGTGTCATCTAAGAAAACATGACGAAATTTGGTTATGGAATAGGAGACTTGGACATATAAACTTTGACCACTTAATCAAGCTCAAAAATATTGAGGCAGTAAAATATCTTCCAAGAATATCAAAGCCACAAGACTTTGTGTGTAAACCCTGCCAAGTAGGAAAGATAACCAGGACACAGTATAAATCCAAGAGCTCTACTTCAACAGAGAAACCACTCCAATTAGTTCATATGGATTTATGTGGACCATCAAGATAGGAAGACACGGGGAAGGAAAACTACTTTATGTTGATCATTGATGATTACTCCAGACTTACTTGGGTTGTTTTTCTCAAAGAAAAAGTTGAATCATTTGAGAAATTTAAAATATTTAAGGCTTTAACTAAGAATCAAATAGGCAAGAGGTTAAAGGAAGTAAGATCGGACAGAGGAGGAGAATTTATGTCAAGTGATTTCAAGGTATTATGTGATAAACATGGGATCAAGAGAGAATACACAATCCCAGGAACTCCACAAAAAAATGGAGTAGTTGAGAGGAAAAACATAACAGTTCAGCAAATGGCGAGGTCAATGATGAATGAGAAGAACATTGGTCAAAATTACTGGGTAGAAGAAATACACACAGCAGTCCATATTTTTAACAAATCCCAACTTAGACCACATAGTAACAAGACACATTATGAATTGTGGTATGGAAGACCTGCTTCAATCAAACACTTCAAAGTATTTGGGAGTAAGTGCTACATAAAGAATAATAATGAAAACCTTGGCAAGTATGATGACAGGGCTGATGAAGGCATCTTCTTAGGATATGCTACCAATAGTAAAGGATATAGATGCTTTAATAAAATATTGCATAAATTAGTTGATTGCATTGATTTAAAGGTTGATGAAGGAGTCCCAGTAAGAGAGGTGAGAAATATTGAGACTACTATAGAGGACACAGCTGAAAATGAAGATGAATAGGTCCAAGAATCAGATGGAGAAGAGACACCCAAACAAGAAGAGTCAGGACAACAATTAGCATCAAATCCTTCCTCCAAAATTACTCAAAAGAATCATCCTGAAAGTCACATAATTGGTGAGAAAGACAAAGGTGTACAAACCAGGAGAAGGATAATCAAAGACACCAAGCAATCACATATGGCCTTCATATCCATGTTGGAACCCAAGAACTTTAATGAATCCAGTAAAGACATAAATTGGTTAAAATCAATGAATGAGGAACTGGACCAGATTGAAAAGACTGAAACTTGGGAACTCGTTCCTAGGCCAGGAAATAAAAATGTAATAGGATTAAAATGGGTCTACAAAAATAAGATGAATGAGAAAGGAAATATTGTAAGAAATAAGGATAGATTGGTCTGCAAAGGATATGCTCAAATAGAAGGACTGGATTTTGATGAAACATTTGTGCCCGTAGCAAGATTAGAAGCTATCAAAATGTTCCTTGCCTATGCTTGTCATAAATAGTTTAAAGTCTATCAAATGGATGTCAAGTCATCTTTTCTAAATGGAGATATAAAAGAAGAATTATATATGGAACAACCAGAGGGTTTCCAACTGTCAAATAACCCTGACTTTGTCTACAAGATGAATAAAGCCTTATATAGGTTGAAACAAGTTCCTGATGCCTGGTATTACAGACTGGATAAGTATCTTCAAGACAAAGGGTTCAAGAGAGGAACAATTGACAATAATCTATATATCAAAATAGAGGGTAATGATTTTCTCATTGTGTTGTTCTATGTAGATGACATCACATTCAGAAGCAATAATGTTGCATTGCTACAATGGTATGCTTCTGCCATGCAGTCTAAATTTGAAATGTCTATGATAGGGGAACTATCATTTTTCCTTGGTCTGCAAATTACTCAGAGGTATGAAGGATTATTTATTTCTCAGGAGAAATATCTAAGAGAAATGTTGAAAAGGTTTCAAATGGAATATTCCACACCTATGAGAACACCTATGGTCACTAGATGCAAATTAAGCAAGGATGATGACTCACCTGGTGTTGATCAGAGTTCATATAGGTATATCATAGGTAGCCTATTGTACATCACATCATTCAGTCCAGACATAATGCATGCTGTTGGAATGGTAGGAAGGTATCAGGTTGCACCTAAACAGAGTCATTTGTTAGTTGTCAAAAGAATATTCAGATACTTGAAAGGAACAATGGACTATGTCCTATGGTATCCTAGGAATCAAAACTTTCAACTATCAGTCTATTTAGATGTTGATTGGGCTAACTATGTGGATGAAAGGAAAAGCACGAGTGGAGGTGCATTCTTCTTAAGAGATTCCCTTGTATCATGGTTGAGCAAGAAGCAAGGTTCCATTTCCTTATCAACTATAGAAGCTGAATACATTGCAGTTTCCACTTGTTGTACCCAAGTATTGTGGATGATTCAGACACTTGAAGAATTGGAGGTAAAATATACTACACCGATCCCAATTCATTGTGATAATACCAGTGCAATCAATGTGGCAAAGAACCCTATATTTCACTCCAAGACCAAGCATATACCCATCAAGTATCACTTCTTGAGGGAACAGGTGACCAGAACTGTTGTTTCTTTGCATTATATTCCATCCAAAGATCACATTGTTGATATCTTCACTAAACCACTTGCAAAATCTAAGTTTGAGTATCTACGCCAGAAGTTGGGCGTGACCCCATTATCAACCTAAGAGAGTCCATCCTATCAGGGGGAGTATGTGTTGGTTGAATATCTGATACCTCCACAAATCACTACAATAGCTCAGGGGGAGCATGTTTTCTTTGACATTGATGTCAAAGGGGGAGGAAAGGAGTGGTTTGGATGCTATAGTTGGAGGTCCAAGCAGAATAGCATAGCCTTTTAGGGTTTCCATCAATTCCAAAGCGAGGAATTGTTGGCATGATTTACAAGAAAGCGTGTGCTTGTCATTGATGGAAAGAATAGCAACAACGATGGCATGATTACAAGCAGAGTGTGCAGAAGGAATCAAAGCTCAGAAGGAATCAAAGCTCAGGAGGAATAGTGTGAGTTATGTAGAGATCATAGCTCAGAAAGGAAAGCGTAGTATAGAAGAAAATGAAGATAAAAGCTCAGGAGGGTTAGCGAATGAATATCTAAGCTCAGGGTGAGAAGCTTCAGTAGCCATCCGATCAAGAAATTGACCATGTTGATCATCTCATATTATGGATGTCGGTCATATGAGTGACAGTGGGCTTGAGGATCATTGGAGGATCGTGACCGTTGGATTTGCAAACCGGATCAACGGCAGGGATAAATTGTGAGGAGTGAAAGAAGAATTAAAGAACTCGCTAGTTATAATCCCACAATTGGTCTAGATCGTCAAATCTCATAGCTCAGAGATCGAATACTATGGTTGATCCAACAAGCGATCATTTTAAGTCAGATTTAGTCGTGACCGTTAGATGTGAAATTGCCAGATCAACGACATGGATAGATTGTGGATATTGAAAGGAGAATTAAATATCATGCTAGTTCCAATCCCGCAATTATCCAGGACCGTATGATCTTATAGCTTCGAAGATCGACGATTTTGGTTGACTCACCAACAGTGCACATCTTCAAATTGTGGAGTTTGGGTGTCGAGTTAAATCACTCGCAAGTTGTGGTTCCACAATCATTGTTGACTGTTGATCTGCTTCGAGTGTCCTCACGACCGTTGGATCACATTTTAGTGGAAGGACAGGATAAGCTAATACGGTTGAGAATTTGATTATCCAAATTCTCATCAGTCGTCGGATAATTCTAAGTGGAAGGATAGGATAAGCCAGAAGAGTTGCATCGCATAAAGATCAAGCCCTCAATCTAATATCCTGATCAAAGAATAGGATTCACTTCAGATCTAAATATGCGAGGAGGTTACGCTTTGGAGAGATTGAGAATTGAAATTCCAAAAATGTGAATTTTCGTCAGCCATTGGCTCATTATAAGTGGAAGGACAAGATACGATAGAAGATTTGCATCACAGACAGATCAATCCATCAATCTAGGATCATGATCGACGAACAACATTCACTTCGGAATAAATATGCGAGGAGGTTATGCTCCAGAAAGTTCAAGATTTGAAAAACCCTAAGCCTAGAAATCTGAAATGAATAAGGACCACTGGATCTAGGGAACATACGATGACCGTTAGATCAGGGAGATCTATGTTAGCAGACCATATCAGCAAGGAAACATGGAAGACCACATCAGAAGACCACATCAGCATGGACATCTGGCAAACCATGTCAGCAAAGACATATGGTAGATCATGTCAGAAGACCACATCATCAAGTACACATGGAATAATCATATGATGACATGTGTCAATAGGAAACTAGCTCGTGCCATGTCAACACATGACTTCAATAAGTTACATCACTCCGGAATAATTACTTCGGGAGTTTCACCACTAGAAAATGATAAAATCTTTGAAGCCCCGAATGTCGAAGTCCCAAAGTGGACATGAGACGTCTGATCTGAAATATCACTCCATGAGCATTCTCATCCATCGATCTACTCCAATGGAAGGATAGAATAAGTTGAAATCTCCAAAGTCTGGAGACCCGAAGGAGATCTCGACCATCAATCTGATGTCAGGTGCACTCTCAACCATTGATCAAGATACAATGGAAGGATAGCATAACTGTAATAGTCGAAGACCCAGAGCAAAAGGTGGCCATCCATCTCAATAGTTGATTAAGTCTTGGCCATCAGATTAATCCATGTAAGAATCAAATCTGATGATTGATCTGTTTCCATGAAATAAATGTAAACCATCTGATCTGTTCAGGAATTCTGATTCGGAAGTTTTGAAAGGTTTTAAACCCAAAAGTTCTGAAGGGTGAAATGTCGAAGTTACGACAGATGTCCATTTCAGGAGACTGAGTCATGACCGTTGAAATCGATAAGAGCTCAAGTTCTTGCTAAGCCTATGCATATGGTCACTGCCAGTGGTCACGTGAAGGAAGGGGATTAGAAGCATAAGAAGCCATAATTGAATGGTTATAACTGACAGAGAAGACGAAGAGTTTCAAATGCCAAATAAGCTAAAGAATCTTAGCATAACACCCACTGATGATGAACACACTAAGCATAACCACCAGAGAAAATGAAGAGTTTCCATGATGATCAAGTAGAGGAATCGACGTGAGAAAAAGATGAAGAACAGAGAAGTGAGGTTGATTCTCTCGTCAGTTATGCGGTAAGGAGGATGAGACGCAGTGAACAAACTATAGGGTAGAACAGTGATGTGGTGAAGAGCATGCAGAGGCATAGCGCATAGAAGGTAGATGACGCACAGAGCATAAAAAGCAGAAGAACAGAAAGCGCAAGCACTAGAAAATTTGGGTCATTTTGCGACGGTTATTTCTACGCTCTTGCGACGTTATGTCATGGATATTGTGATGAATCTTGAGTCTCTCAAACGTCATATCATAGAATGTGGAAATTTCGACGAACTTGAATTAACATCGCAAGCACGACGACCGTAGGGAACTTCTCACAATTGCGAAAAAAAAAAGAAATATCGTCACCAATACGACAATATAGGCAAACTAAGTGAAAACAATTGTTCGTCACAATTGCGGTGACAATTTTTCATGGTCTATATAGAAAATTCATTGCAGGATTTTTTATTGTCATCGAAATTGCGACAACTTTTCTTGGTTTATATAGCAAATTCGTCGCATGATTATTATTGTTGTCGCAATTGAGACGACAACTTTTCTTGATTTATATAGAAAATTTGTTGCAGGAATTTTTATTGTCATCGACATTGCGACGACAACTTTTCTTGTTTTATATAGCAAATTCGTCGCAGGAATTTTTATTTTCCTCAAAATTTCGACATCTTTTCTTTTTTATATAGCAAATTCGTCACAGGAATTTCTATTGTCGTCGACATTGTGACAACAACTTTTCTTTTTTATATAGCAAATTCAGGGCAAGAATTTTTATTGTTGTCGAAATTGCGATGACAGCTTCTCTTTTTTATATAGCAAATTTGTCGCTGGAATTTGCATGGTCGTCGAAATGGCAACGAAAATTATTTATTTAAAAAAAAAAAAATGGGCTAATTGTATGCTCTCAATATTGAAGGTATATATTATCTTTATGTATATCTATGTGCATAAGTGTATTTAGTACTAACATAATGTTTTACAAGAAAATTCATGAATTCTACGTTAACATGCATTTACTATAAGATCCTAAAATATTCATGCTCAAGTACCAAAGGGAAATAAATGTACAATTCATGAATGCTACATTAACATGCATTTTCTTGTAGATCCTAAAATATTCATCCTCCAGTACCAAAGGGAAATAAATGTAATGAATGTCCACGAAACTACTTCTCTCAACAAAGAACTATGATAATCCTCCAAAGAACCCATATTTCCATATGCATTCAATATGTTGATTAAGTTGATTTCATAAAATTGGTAGCAAGTAGCATTAACATGGAGCTTTCCTATTTCTCATTGCATTGACTACACTTTAGGGCATTAACTTGGTGGTAGCTTGGACTTAACCATTAGGTTTTTGGTTTCTTGTTTATCATTTCTTTGTTTAATATTTTATCATGTAATTGCAATAATTATCTAAGGAAACCACCATTCTAGAATAAAAATCACAATTGACAAGTTATGTTAGCTATAAGTAACCATGAATGTATGTGTGCAAAATAATAATGATATTGTTGAGTGGAACATAGTTTTGGAACAACATATTTTGTACAATATTTGCTACACAAGGATTTCATAATTTTAGGTGGCAATTGCATATTATCATTACCATATTGATAACTATCAATAGAAAATAATGGCATTATTTATATACGCCCTCTTTCGATACTAAAAGTTTATCTATGATGAATATCTCTTGAAATTAACTCTAACATTTCATAATCTAATTGTACACCTACTATAATGAAGCTATATACTTTGTTTATGTATAATTGTATTCTAACATGTTTATTTATGAGAATATCCAACCATGCTACAATAACATGGGTTTTCTACAAGAGCTTTACATATTCACTTTCAAGTAAGTACAAGGTAATAACTATATGGTGATCTAGTAAAATAATTATACCACACAAATAAAAAGAAGTATGCTATTTTCTTCAAAGTAGACATGCGTTTTTTTTCTTTTTTTTAAACTTGTATAGACATAAACCAATACGCTTCTAGCCATATAAGATTTCATACCAAATGAAACCTATAAGTAGAAGGAAATAACTATAAAATCCATTCACTAAACTACTTCTCTCACAAAAATAAAAAGAACCACTTTCTTTTGTCAAAGTAGACTAGATATGGGATTTAATCTGTATAGAGATAAATCCATGCACATATGGGCACATAGGATTTGATACCAATGAAAATATATAAACAAAAGGATTAACTATAAATATGAATGACTCAACTACAATTTTGACATAATTCAAAACAATTATGGTATTTCTTCAAAATAGTAATATAGGTTCAATGTAGAATAAAGTGAAATTTGTTAAATACAAACATGTCATGGTCGCCAAAATCCCAATGCAAATAGAAACAAGGGGGAAAACACCATGAATAAAAAAGGTTATTTGGATCGAAATCATTGGGATCAAATTCTATAGGAGTCCATGAAATTAAACTAACTCTATAAGAAGGTCAACATGAATATCCACTAGGTTTGATAGGAATCTTTGTAATTTTGCTAAGTCTAGGTTCTATAATTTTGGTAGAAGCATAGGAAAATCTAGTTAACACTAGGCACCTTGAAAAATAGCAACCATGTCTTAAGAAAAATAAAGGGAACTAGTAAGGTTGAATCAAAGTTCATGATAAATGTATATCATAATAACACATGTATTGATTTTATAAGGACCATCCACTAAATTGATTCTCTTCCATAGGTAAGAGTAGCTATGGATGTTCCATCAATGAAAAATTAGGAAATAGGCATTCTCATTATCAATTTAGAAAACTATATAACAAGTTCAACAAATTCATAGGGGTTGTGTTATAGGAATTCTCATTATCAATTTAGAAAACTATATAACAAGTTCAAAAAAGTCATAGGGGTTGTGTTAGCTTTCGAGGTTACTCTGAAAGTGTTTACACCATGTTTGGGGGTGCTTCATGAGATTTGGGGTACATGGTGTATGATTATCCCTTGGATGGTTTGAGATGGATTTTCACATTGGAGGTGGTTTACTTAGTGTTTGATTAACCTTAGTTGAATGCTTGCATTACATTCTTCCTTGGAGTGTTGGAGATAATTAGATAAATTGGGACATTATTTATGTTGGCCAAATTTATATTGGTTGCTTTCTTGGGAGGATGCCCTACATTGGAAAAGAAGCATTGACATTCTAGAGGAGGGAAGTGAGCCCTATACAACATAGGGTAGCTTGTATTCTTTCATGGAAGCATGTATTTGACTTGGGGATGCCTTGGTTGTGATAGTGTTCATGTAACTAGAGTGGAACCAATGGAGCATGTGGCTTAGTAAGTGGAGTGGAACCAATGAAGCATGTAGCTTAGGAGGACCGATGGAGTCCTTGGATGCTTGATAACCATTGCATAAGCCCATACCTCTTAAATTATTTTTCCATCAAAATCAACCCACAAAAATTTGGAATTGCTTCTTCATACTCCAGAGATCATCATGGGGAAATGCAAGGAGGGAAAAAAGGCCCACCATTGGTATGTGAGTAAATTGGTAAAAAATATGGGTTGGTTGGGATGGGAAGGGGAGCGAGTGTCATCATGGACCCTGGAGGAACAATTGAAACTTCTTTTGCATGGGGACTTAGTGTTTTTTCCAACCACCAAGCAAAAGCTTATGTACTTTGGAAAGGATTGAAAATTTCTAAAGGTTCATGTGCTCAATCGTTGGTTGTAGTGAGAGATTCAAATACAATCATTAACCATATGGAATTCATTGTGCACTAAAATATTCTCATTCAACTTCAAGGTTGTTTTCTTGTTGAGCTGACAAAACAAGAATTATTTGGTCTAGAGGCAAGCAAATACCAGATGGTAGAGTATAGGATATATGTTTATGGAAGGAAACTAAGTGAACAAGACCAATTTTCAAGATGGTTTGTTAGCAATGACATATGCAAGTTATGTTTTATTTGTTTCAATATTTTAAATTCACCTAGTTATTTCTAGACCTGAAGTGTTATTAAATCCTCCATAAATAAATGTGGGTCTATTCCAAAGGTCATGCAATATACAAAACATAAAGTATTGAATCCATATGTATGTTGAAACTTAAAATTTTATTAAATTCAATTAAGAGACGTGTCAATCCCATGGAGAAAACCATGTCAAATCCTAAAACATGATATGTGAAGGATGATCAACTCAACGGGCACAAAATTTATATGAAATCCATTTAAACTTCACTTCAAATCTAGAAGTCAACACTTAGATATATTTTGATGAAAAAGAGAATGACATATATTTTTAATCCATATGTGAAAGAATGTCATGTGTCATCTCCTGAAGGTATCACTTGTCTCCTTAACTCTAAATTGATGACATCATCAATTATATGTGGAAACCTATGATTGGTCCATGCCTCAACAAGATGACTTGATAACATCACCATGATGACATGGATATATATGAACCTGTTGTGCATTACTCTCCAATAATTGCATGTTTCTAACTAATTTATACAATGTTGATGTCACTATACTATATGGTAGGATCTACTAATCCTACCATGAGTTATATAATTTCAAGAGAAGAGGTGCTATCATGAGGTGTATTATGAAAAAATACCCTTTTAGTACAGCTATTGTCATGTTGTTCATCACACTTTATGTGATTTCCATAGAACGGCCATCACATACAAGAAGAGGAGGTTTATCTGGAGCTCAATTGGTTCCATTATATTTGAGAATGGAGTTTAGTGGATGTAATTTGCATGTGAATCTATGTCTAGGCCTAGAGGGTAACTTCCTTCAAACACTATTATTATGGTTTGATCTCATGGGTGAGTTACAAGTTTGGTTATTAATGGTATATGGATTAAATTGATCTAGTGTGCTTGTAAGATCTCATTCTAATAATATTTATATGAATGATAAGTATGCAGTTGGGATTTTGAAGGGTAAGTATGCAGGTGGAACTCACATTTTTCACACCATCTGATTTATTAATATTGTTGTCAATGTTGATTGAATCAATCACTAACTCTAGCCAACATTATACATCACCAAGTTCTATGAATAGGTGTTTATGAACATTGAACATTGGAAAACAAAAATGTTAAGGGAGAACATAATCTTCCACATAATATGCCATAGTGTACCTTACTTGTGGTAGTTTGGAATGTCTTAACTAAAAGACACCATGCCTTCATAATGTTATAAACATTATGCATTTTTCTAAAATTTGGCAACCACCAAAGGCTTACTGACATTGTGGGAGGTGAGAACTCATACATCCTTTGAAGAGTATCAATTCCATATTGCTCGATTATGTCATCGCTCTATGATTTCAATGTTCAACTTGTTACATCCACATTCTCAATCAAGGTATTTAGCATGTTTATGCATGGAAACAATTCCTCTTTGTATCCCACCTTGCGGAATCACAATACCTTAACATTGAAATCCTTGGGTTCCTATCCTTGGCTTGTTTTTCTGCTTGCAATGATTTGTGGAAGGTTCAACATCATTGTACATATCATAGAGGAATGAAAAAGTAGGCTTTGAGGCAATGTTGAGTAGCAACACCATGTCCATGACACAATTAAAAGACACAATGAAAAGAATGGTAATGCTCTTTGTCATGTGAGACACAATGAAAAGAAGGGTAATGCTCTGAAAAAATATTATAAAATGATTGACATGGCCATTTCAAACCCCTCATGTTTAATCCTTAAAACGTATTATTGCATCTTCCCAAAAAATTATTTTTGCATGTTGCACCAAGTTTAAATTTTGCACATTGCTTGGAAAAAGATGCTTGCCACATGTCACATGTCACAAGACTTCAAAGTTGCATATATAATATCACAAGATTTTGGAAGTTGCATATTGCATATTCAATTTCTATTTGTTGCCTAGACTTCATAGCCCAAGCACAAGGCACCAGGTCTTTCTTGCATTCTCATGTCTTGAATCAAGGAGTATTGAATCAATATATACCAAGTCTGATAAGAGAAGCTGAAATTATCATTAAGTGTATAACAAAATTACATTCATAGATATATACAAGCCATAGAAATAGCCTTGTGTATATTATCAGATGAAAAAGTACCCATAATATCAATGCATTATATGCATCATTACATGTTCAACTATATAATGTACATCTAACTGTCTTATAAAATTATTACATGACATCATGAAATTCTTTTAGTCTTGTTTTGTGCTTTCCAGTTCTTAAGCAATTCATCCATCTCCATGTCTTCGTTTACTGGGTGCTCTTCAGCAGTTGATGTTGTTTCAGTCTTTTCACATCGAGTATGTTTGGTCTCGTACCCATGGTGTGGACGCTGCTATGAGGGACCATCACCTAAAAAAATAAAAAATATTAAATTTATATGGCCAATTTTTAAATATCATTGAAGTAGTTCATTAATATTAAAAAAAACTCAGCAATGTAATTATTTACCTGGTCCTCTAGTCGGCACCATTGAAATGGTTTTCGGCTTGTTCACCTGATCTTCAGGTTGAGGAGGATCATTTATGACATTCTCTACCATTGAAACGTCAAAATTTATAAGTACAAAATTATTAAGTATATGATTAATATATAGACATTTTACCGTCGTGGGCCTCAGTCACAAGAACATCTTGGGGTTGCACCTCACTGGGATGGGGCTGCTCGAGAGCACCATGATCTTCTAGTATCTTTGCACTATCAACACTTTGTTGTCCAGTACTAATGGTTTCATTAATAGTTTTGCTCCCCTTATTAAAACAAAGTAAGACATTAAATTATGGACGATATCAAACATTTACGT